>OZ005654.1:235961339-236216339 GCA_963930645.1 Salticus scenicus
TTCGCATGGGTTTGCTAGTAATGATTAATTTGTAAATAAATCGCGAAAGTAATACCCAAATGTGTTTAAAATATATTGTTAAACTTTAACCCTTCGCCGGCCCTAACGCTCTGAAGCGTTCTAAACAGTACTGCCACATTTAGGGGCTTCTTTATTCTCCTACAAGCGACATTTTTGAGAAATGTTGTTTGATAATGGACGAATCACCTTCGAAGTGATTAGGTAATAATTACAGTTAAAATTTAATGGTGTATATTGAATAAAAAAAGTTTTACACTGACCAGAGGGGTAAAATTAAATTGGACTGGCAAAGAGTTAAAAATACAAAATAGAAGGGGCAATTTAAAATTAATTTGCAAGAAAAAGTTTTAAATTTCCGAATAAATAAATAAATAAGTATTTTAAATTTTCTTTTAATAATTGTTGTTATCGAGAAATTTTAATATACTTGATATATTTCAATGCATATGTATGCAAATTTTAAAAACTATAACATTTTATTCTCCCACAGAAGATTTATAATGTCTACCATTTCTTTAAAAGAAAAAAAAAATCTTGTCATTTGAAATACTTCTACAAACTACGTCTTCACCATACATCTTACCTGTAGCAATCGCCGACGTCATTTTTCAGCATCTGTAGAAGAAAAAAAAAAAAAAACCCTTTCTAATCGTAAAAGGGAGTGGAAAATATATTTCATCTAAATCACCGAGATAAAAGACCTGTAACATAGAAAGATAGTTCGAGTTTTGAAACACGTCGAGATGCTCAATTTATAATCTAAGAGAAAGAACAATGGAAATCATTAAAGGGACTTTAATGTGTTTAGATGCGTTACTTAGATAAAATAACAAATGACTTCCTAGTCCTAGGTAATTCGATAATTTTCTTTTCTTTTATCAATGAGTAAAAAAAACAGATATTCCGCTTTTAAGGTGAATGTTTGATTATATTTAAATTAACAAGTTCCAATTATTGAAGATTTTGCATATTTAAAATTAAAATTTTCATGTAAGATAATATTTTATGATGTGATAATGAAATTTTTAATCGGTTTTATGGAAGGATATAGTAAATTATTATATTTAAAAATTTAAGAATAATAAAATAATTAACTGAACATGGTATAAGTAAAAATTAATAATTGAAAATTACAAACATATTTAAATTCATTATGTCATCTGAAAAAAAAATATATATATATTTTGAAACATTATAATGACATCATTTTTCATTTGATATTGTGATATAACTATTTCAGTACCACATATAAGTAAATTGTTTAAAAAGAAATAATAAAGGAATGATTCGAGGAAACAATACATTAAAATGTATATTTCAATACCATAATATCTTTTTTTTTTTTTTTATATACTATTAATGATTTTATTTTCAACAATAGAAAATCTTTCATTTAAAAATTAATTTTCCATAGTTTTACTAGCAAATTCCATTAAAACACACGCACACACATATATATATATATAAATTCTGTGTTAGATAATTTGAATAAATTTCTAGAAAGAGATTAGCATGTTAACAATTGACCCGTTAGTAGTCGCTAGTTGGTCGATTCGTCGCCCACTTATTCAGTGTTTATTCAACAGCCACCAAAAATTTTTAGAAGTGGCATTTTATATACATAATCGACGATTATTCTAGTTGATTCGCTTTTTATGTATATCAAATGCCACTTCTAAAAATGTTTGATGGCTGTTGAATAAAGACTGAAGGGATGGGCGGCGAATCGACCAACTCCCGACTACTAACGGGTTATGTTTTATTTTACTATACCTGAAAACTATATATGAATTAATGCATATATATATACTATATATATATAGAAATATTGAAATATGAACGAAATTAAATGTTCTATTTTCAAAGCTGTAGACGAGAGGTATTCGATTCGACTCCAGCACCTTGGCAAAACTTTTTTAATTTTCTAGTGGTTTTTACTGAAAGTAGCCTGAATACGGATTAGGGCACCTTAGAAAGATCCCCGCTGAAGACGTTGTCATGAGATCTAGGCTGCTCGTGTAGAGATTTGGCTATAACCTTCTGACTGCTGCTGCCAGCTATATTCATTTACTGAACTGTTGTATTTTAGGTAATACATTTATAATTAAAAGCTACATAATTACAGATTTTTAGGTTATTTTAAAAATCTGAAGGTTATTTATATAAATAAAGAGAGATATTACAGGTGTGTCTACTTGCTTGCGCTCTGGAGCTTAAGCTACTGATCGCAGAGCCACAATACTCGGCAGCGGATTTCCTTGGACCATGTAGGGATACACATTAGCGATATTTTTATTTATTTATTTTAATTTGATTTTTTCCATTTATTTTTCTGTTTCTTTATTTAAATTTAATTTAAACTACATGTTTTGTAATTTCGAATAAGTTCTGTCATTTCTCTTTCCATAACAATTTTTAACATCATTGGATAAAGAAATCGCGATAAAATAATGTATGTTTATATTTTCTGTTATTAGAATTATTACATGCAATGTAAATAAAAATCGAGGACACTCTACATTTTTTTTTTTTTTTTAAATCTTTTACCGTTTTTGGGACAAAAGCGCTAACTTCATTTTTGTTGTTAGATAGTGTTGTAACTGATATTAAGCTGTAGCGCATAAGCACTTAACCCTTTAACGTGCGGTGGTATAAGTGTGAAACCACCTTCAAGCTGCAAAAACTCATCCCAGAAATTTGTTAGCAAAAATTTACGTTTATAAGAAAGTAGCAGAAAAGGCCGTTTTTTTTTTTATAACTTAAAATTTAAAATTTCTTTTAATTTAATTTTGTTTGTGAATTCCGGTGGCAGTATAATTTAAGTAATCCGAATTGCCTTGCGGCGCAAAGGGTTAAGTATACTCAGACGCTACATTTAAATGCAATAACTATAGCCTCTCTAAAGTCAATATGGGACAAGTAGATTATATGACAACTTGTATGCAATGTTTATATTTTTTAAACATTAACTACGCAGTAGTGCAATTGCACTTGCCTACATTTAAAAACATTTCACTGACAAAATTATTATATAAAAATAAATATTAATGAATTACCTTTAAATTATACGTATTAAAAATTTTTAAAATTAAATTTCATTTCTCTTTATGTTTTTTTTTATCTATTCAATTGAAATTCATTTTAAATGTGCTTTGTCCTATTACATGTTTTAATTAATTATATTTCTATTAACCCGATATTACTTATTCGAATAAACAAAGATTATATTAATATTTAATTAGCGCTAAGTTTTTTTTTCTTTCTTTCTTTTTCTCTTTCTTTTATTTATTTATTTATTTTATTTTTATTTTTATTTTTTATTTTTTAATGCATTATTTTTAACCTTACGAAATATTTGCTTTTAATTAAAAATGACTTTCAGTATGTTTTTAACATTTATATTTTTGCTTATTTTTCTACTATTACACTACTAAATACATTTTTAGAAGAAATGAACACTTTTAATTGCTATCATTTATGTATTAAAAAAAAAAAAAAAGTTCATTAAAACAATTTCATAAAAATAATCGTTTTGCTTTCATTTAGTAATTTTAATACTTTTTTTTTTTTTTTTTTTTTTTTTTTTTTTTAATTTAAAATTTACATTTAAAAAAAAAAAAAAAAAAAAAAAATTCTTATTTTTTCCAGATTTATTTAATTCATTCCATGTAATTTTTAATGTTTGTTCCATTTAATATCACGAATTAATAAAACATAAATAAATAAAATTATATTTAAATGAAATATTATCTCATTGAAATATTTTCATTTCCTTTATTTTATGTAGTATATATTTATATAGTGAAAGCTCTAAGTTCGACACCTACGGTTCCATGACAAAGTGCCCAACTTAGAGAGGTGTCATATTTATAGGGTCGCTTACATTTTTCGACTTAATTAAATTGTATTTATTCATGCATTTTAACTTTTAATGACATCTAAATATAACACATGACTTATGTACAAAATAATAATAATAATAATAATTTGCCAATTTAAAATCTAAATTTAAGCTGGTGTGCTGTGGCCATTATTGTAATTTTTCGATAATTTTTCATACAACAGCACCATCAATAAGTTAACATGCACAAAAATTTAATTAACATAGCTTCTTACAATAAAGATTCTGCATATGCATTTTGGTGCAGTTTTATCCAATAGACGCTGAGATAGTCACATAAAAATCGCAGAATATGAGTAAAAGGAGCACCATCTGTTGGTTGATATAAATCTAAATTAAGCTAACATTCGTTTTCTTACTGGCCTTCTCACATATGAAGTTTGGTGAATTTATTTGTTGTGAAAAACGAGATATATTTTCCCGTGAACAGGCAAAATTGCAGCCTAGCAACGTTTCGACTGATTTGCAACCAAACTGAATCAGCATCATTTTCAATTATAGACCTTTCACATATTAAGTTTAGTGGAATTATTCAATCAAGTCAAAACTCAGTAGGAAAAGTAAAAGGGACTAATGGAAAAGAACCCTAGCAGAACGTTGGGCTCTGAAGCCAAATTGTTCAGGCATAAGTGCATTGGAGTCTTTGAGTCGTTCCCGAGTGACGCGTTCAGCAACTTTGTTAAGGCAGGGAAGAAGGGAGATAGGTCTGAAGTTGGTGGGATTAGTTAAATTACAGGATGGTTTAGGTATTGGGGAGATGACAGATGTCTTCAATAACTTAGGAAAATAAGAAAGTTTTAAAATATGATTAATAATATGGGTAAGAAAAAGGGGGAATTTAAGTGGAAGATTTTTAATGGCAGCTTTAGATATTTTATCATTTCCTGGTGCTTTGCGATTTCTTAAAGATTTAATAATATTAATAATTTCAATTGGTTGAACATTAGTATCAAGGGAAGAAGGGGAGGTAGAGAGAAAATTATTTATAGCAGAATTAACCTGGCTAAGATGACCTATGTCGGTAGGATTATTGTTTGGGGAAAATTGATGTTCATACGAGGAAGCAAGGGCATAGCCTTGTCCTCATCCGTGTAATGGGTAAAACATTATTGTAATTAAGGGGTGGAATGGCAGTATAGTTATTATTGAGGCGCTTTTTAATTTGCCAAAGAGAGTTATCCTCTGTCGAAAGATTAGAGAGAAAATTGTTCCATGTTTTCTGTTTTTCTTTTTGGATACAATTTTTAATTCTATTATTAAGATTGTACATAATTCTTTTTAAGTTGGGATCACGTGTATGTTGGTATTGGCGTCAAATTATATTTCTGTTTTTAATCATATAATGGATATAATCTGGCAGGAGGAAACGTCTATAATTATTGAAATATTCGTGAGTAGCATGTTTTTGGGCTTTCACTATATGTTGATAAAGTGTGGAAACTTCAATATTAATACCATTAGTATTATTAATGTCAAGGTTAGTGATGTTAATATTGTTAAGGTAAGTTTTGAATTTATCCCAATTGATAGCAACTGAAGGAAAAGGGGTTATAGGATTAATAAAATGAGTTTTGAAGTAGACAAGGAGGTGGTCAGAGCTGAGATCATTGATAGTATTAGTAGTAATAGGATATGGGAGTTTTTTAGTGATTGCAATGTCAATTATAAAGGGATGAGAGAAATGTGGGTGTGCTTTGTGAATGTAGACTTAAATTTTGGTTGTGAATGAAATTATGTAAAGTACTACCACGTGAGGTGGTACTGACACAATTCTAACGAGTTTCAGCGACAAAACAACATGTGTGGTGAGAGAAAAGGTTATTTATGTCATTAAGGCTGTGCATCCGGAAATGAAGTTCCCTTTTCAATACGGCCGCCCAGGTTTTAAGAAAAAATTGGGGTTGGCCTAACTTTAAAAAGTGACAGCCAACTGTTCCAGTCGGTGAATAGTATAATTCCGAGTTGAAAAATTATCTCTTTAACTACCTAAGTTATTTTGACACTTCCTTTTATTAGCTGTGGGGTGACAGTGCTGATAAGAGACAATTTCCCACCTGTTTTCAATTATGTAGAAGAAGAGCACAAAAAAAAAAAAAAACTATAAACTATGGCATTGCTCAGGGAAATGTTTTGTGAAACGTAAATCAATAAAATAAATAGATTTACCATTTAAATTCTAATGTCAAGAAATTTAATCTTATTAAATAAATAAATAAATAAAAATTGTTTACACAAAATGTTTCGTAACAGAAGAAAATATATAAAAAAATATAAATACATGCATAAAATATATGAATATTATAAAAAATATTTATTGAATTATTTATACTACATATGTAAGTGTAAAACAGTAGATAAAATGGCTTTCTCTCTTGTCTAAAGATTCAAACCCACGCCCCACGGTAGTATATTTTAAAAAATAGTGGTTGAACTTTTTTAAGAAAGTTTTCATAAGAAATATGTTTACTCAAGAGTTTTTTTAATTCTAATTTTTTTACTTTCTTTCACCATATGTATGGTAGAGAAAGTATTGCTTTTGGGTCAAATTTTCGAAATTGAGTTTCTTTTTTTTTTCTTTATTATATAATTACACGTTTTGAAATCGTCTGAATTGGAAAATAATGTTTTTAGTGGTTGGTTTGTGTGTGTATCTGTCTGCTATCAGCATATATCAAGAACAAACAACAGCAGAAAGTCAAAACTTGGTATTTTAAATGAGTTTCACATAAATATGCTTCACTAAATTTTTCATTGATACAAGGCAAATGGTTCACGTACAGGAATATCAAAGAGAATTCAAATACATTATGTTTATGGGGTTCAAATACATTATGTTCTGGTAAGTACAATTTTACATCAACGGGCCAATTAAACAAAAGGAATGAACAAAATTTTTTAAATGTATAAAAGCATGTTTTGTGTAGATTGTGGTATGGAAATCATTCATCATTCGTTCACAACGCTCCAAAGTATTTGGATATATTGGGGCTATACTAGGAATTAAAATTAATTATGTGCAAGAAGTTTTTCAAGTAAGAATAAATTTAAGTGCACAATATTGTTTATAGACAATATACAGAGCTACCCAAAATTAAGCTAAGCGTTCTTTTGTATTGAATGTAATTGATGGAAGTGCTATGCTATATTTTACTATGCCGACGAACACTGCTCAATTAAATGAAATAAAACCCCAAAAAACACTGAGGCCTTTTATATATAATGAAAACCTTTTTAAAAATTTCAACATTCTATATATTTTTCTTTAATTATTTTATTAAAATATGACATTTTTCTCCCTTAAAATTTTAGTTTTGAGTCTAAATAGTTTTAGAATGTAATTAAGTAGAATTACAGTTCAAGGAAAATTTTATTTATTTTTCTTTCTTTATTTTATTTTATTTAATTTATTATTATTTTTTTTTTTGGGGGGGGGGGGGGGAGGGCGGAGGGGTACTTTTAATGTAATTTTCAAACTTTGATAAAATATAATCAGACACACGCAGAGCTGCATACTTTATTTAAGAAAACGTTAAAAGTTAAAAGTAAAATAATACGTTCATTTCCAGATATTTTAATTGTGGACCTACATGATAAATAAAACCCGTGAAGTTGAAATATTTACAAGGCTTATAGTTTACAACCTTATCCCCCACCGCTCTTATTACTTCCCAGAATAATTTACATGTATGCAGAAAGGAAAAGCAATAAATTATAAAACATTTAGGATAACAAAATTAAAAATTTCAATAATTTTCTACTTGCAACTTTAAGTAAAATGAATCCTATGCAAGATAAAGGCCCCTCCTAGGTGATTCTAAACTGCCCTGTTTTCTGCAATTCTAAATTCTGCTCTTCCAAACTTCACAATTTCATCGCTCCAACGGCGCTATTATATATTTCCTAACCCATAGTTTTATTTTTCCTTCCTTTACTTAATTATTTATAACAAATTATTATTATTTTAAAGTTATGTCCAGACATTACAATTTACAATTTTTTAAAGTCATAAAATTAGTTAAATAATTAAAAGGAAAAAAAAAAAAGATCTTTATGATATTAAAGAAAAAACTTCAAATCAGACTCTTTCTACCGTCTATGTCTCTATGATGGGTTGGTTTGTCTGTTGGGCTTGACACTGATATAACAAACAAAATCAAATCTGTCAAATCAAATCAAAAATATTTTATCAATTTCACCCACGATAGCTAATTCTTTTAGCACAAAAATGCTGGAAAATCTTTCTTTATCTATGCATATTTGTAATTAATTTTGTAACTTTCTTTTATATAAAAATCAACCTCTAACTCTTTTTTTTTACAATATATATAAATGTCATAGTAATGGGGAAAATGTTTTATAAATTATGAATGATGCATGGGTTCTGAAACAGAATTTTTTTGTTTAATCTGTCTCTCCCCCACCCTTTCCCCTCGTAAAAACAAAAAAATTTTGCTGTTGTTCGTATTTAGAAGTATTTTACAAGTAACAATTAAGAAAAGTGCCCTTTCTTCCGGAATCTTTTCTTCCTCGATCCGGAAAAAAGGGCGCTTTTCTTAATTTGCGAATGGAAAAGTGCCCTTTTTTTTCCCATGTGCCCCTTTTTCTGGGATCCGCATAAACTTGCGCCCATTTGGCGCAATTTTTGTGACAACGATTTATACATACGACATAACAGCATACTACGAATATCCCATTCGAAGCACAGTATAAATATACAAAGAAAAAATTCGATTTTCATTGAATTACTAATTTAATTAACACATTTTCTTGAATAGCAACCCTACCACTAACCAAAAGATTTTACTCTCTAAGTTGTGAGAAGTGTTTGGTTCGATTCAAGGCAGCACTCGTCAGCCTAGCACTTGGAGTTTTCCATAGTTTTCTCCAAAACACACGTTAATATGGATTAGGACCCCTTAAAAAGATTCTCACAGAATCCATTCCACCAAGACCTTTACTAAATTAATAATAATAATAATGAATACGAATTATAATAGCTTTAATTTTACAGCGAATGCAATGCAGGTTTCAGATTCTCTGTTTTAGATTGTGACGCCATAATTACAACGCTATACTATAATAAAAAAATTAATAAAAATTAATATCCATAATTTGAAATGGATACAAAATGTAAAATAAGATAATTATTCTGTTAGAATTTCATGCTTTTGTATTGTTATTATTATTATTATTATTTTGTCGGAAATTTGCGTTATTTATATCATTTTTACTAGAAAACGTGCCATAGCTACCTTGAATAACATATATCAGTTTCAAAGCATTAATAAATAAATGAATAAATAAATAAAAATTATGGAACGCTGAAAAAAAAATAAAAAAAAAAGAGGAGAAGCATTGAAAATTGCAAATACTTCAATTACAAAAAAAAAAAAAAAAAAAAAAAAAAAAAAGAGTAATAATAATAAAAGTAATAATAAAAAAATAATAATAACATGTTGATTTTTAAATATTCTTATATTTGAACATAATAAGAAACAATTCTAAGTTACGGTTTAATATTAACAAGACCTAAATCACAACCCCTATCATACTAAAATACTTTGTATGCGCACGGTAATAGAGCAGCATTTTTCAAACTCTAAAACCTAAAAATACTTTAATTGAAAAAAATATCAGCAAAAAATTGAAATTTAAGAAATAAAATAGTATATTGATTTCAAAATATTTATATTCATAATCTAAATATTTTGTATCGTGGCGGAAATTTGGAATTCGCATTGAAAAAGGAAAACATAGAATAAAGTTTTATATTGAAATATAATATTAAAAGGGAAAGAATTTTGTTTATAAATTTTATCCTTCATATATATATATATATTGCCCTTCGCACAGATACATTCATTAGTATGATAGATAGTCCTTAATAAGACGTATACGTTATATATATATGATAGCAATAAGAATGAGAACGAAAAATAAACAGATGAAAAAATTGCCACAACACACAAAAGCCAATTTGATCAGTATTATATATATATATATGCGCACATTTTAAACTACAAGTATGGATATTAGCAAAAGCATTTGTTAATTACTCTCTACAATGACTCTGATATACATAATAGAAACCGGCTGAAAGTCATTGTCACCTAGTCTTTTCGGTATTGATAACTAAGATTGGGGGGGGGGGGAGCATAAAATAAGGCAATTTCTCATTGAAGATTTGTATAAGTGCGGTGCTTATGATGTCCGAAATTCAAAAGAAATGTTTCGACACATGACTTTGAACTGGAAAACCTAAGAACCAGTGCCTGATTTAAGGCAGGGCATTCGGGGCATGTGCCCTGGGCCCTCATGCTGAGGGGGGGGGGGGGGGGGGGGCTCCAAGAAATTCCATCATACATTAAAAAATAATAGTTAAAATGAAAATTTTCCAAATTTTGCTATAATGATCGTTGTTTTTTGTTTTTTTGTCAATGGCTTATTAAAATTAATGCTGCACTGTATTACTACTATATATATAGTACTACTAATTGTGTTACTGCACTGTCTTATAAATGAGCGTTATGATCTTTCAAGGAAACTATCAGCACATCGAAAAAATTGCAATATTTTCGCTAAACGCAAATACAATTGCATACTACCGATACTGCATTCCAAACTCTTACTAAATCTAACTAAATCCAAGGTATGCACTACAGCGCAGATACATGAGCGCGATGTAGGTAGATTCGATAGACAAGCATCTAGTTAAGCCTTACTCTTACCAACAAAATGAAAAGTGAAGTAAAGTGAAGAAAAAAAAAATTTTAGACGTGTGATTCAAAAATATACAGTTTGTTTTATTTGTTGTGATATTAAAGTACGAGGAAAAGGGGCCCATTGAAAATGAGTGCCCTGGGCCTCCAAGTGAGTAAATCGGTCCCTGCTAAGAACATTTGTGTACTTGATTCATTGTGTTTGCCTCATTTGATACAGATGGATATGCTTTAGAAGCACCGTAAAGAATATTTTTCCATAACGTACTTGTGTATAAAAGCAGGATAAGGATAATTAATATATAATGCTAAAGTGAATAGTATTTATCCCTTTTTCAACATTAATAAACCTTTTATTAACAAAGGGCTTCTGTAACTTCGGCTTCTGAAAAGGGTGGACATTATTCTTCAGTTTGAAACAACAATTAGTGTGACTTTCGGCATTCAATTTGACTTCCATATCTTCTATTCAAAAGGAAAATGGAAAGTGTCACATAATTTGTTTTTCACAAAAATGGCTCCCAAAAGACAAAAACCTGGATAGACTCCTAACGTGTAATGTAAGTGTAAAATGCAAGCAATGATAACTTTCCCATTCCTTTATTAAATGAGTTTTTAAATATGAATAAGGTATGCCAATATCAATCTTTAAAATAATAATAATAATAATAACTTTAACCATGAAAAAATGCATAATTATTTGTGTATATATATATATATATATATATATAAGGAAAAGAAAAAAGAAAGGAAGGGAAAAAAGAAAAAAAAAATTAAACATAAAATTTTTAGTGTGTTAGCTATACTTATTTATTTATTAACCCGTTAGCGCCCAGTGTTATCATTTGAGGACAGCTAATAAAATGGCGCGTATATTTTTTGTGGTTTCTTCGAATGATTTCTGCTTTTTAGTGACAGTTTATAGCGTCACTCTAAATGATCCCTGAAAGTTTTATGTGCCTACTATTAATTATTATTTCATAATTTGGATAGTCATTTTATGATTTTTCATTCGTGGAACATACATTTGCTTTTTGCGCAGGTATACTAACTTAAATCGAGTTGAATAATAATATATATTATATTATAATACTTTACTTTCGAGATCTTTGTCAACATATAATAAGAAATTAATCTATTATCTCAAAGTTTTTCTGTCTCGAAGTTTTCTCGCTAGATTACTAAACGTCAACAAATGAGGATAGGCCTTTAAATTTAAAACTATCAGAAGAATTGTTTAAGTTAATATATTTCACTGTCAGTTGTCTATAGAAGTGAAATAATCAGCTAATAATATTTTGCCAAATTAATTTAGGCGTTAACGGTTAAATAAATGTAATACTATTTTAATTTTGATGCTTATGTATAGAAAGACTCCTTTCTACTCTCGTCATTTTTTACTATATTATATTTTGATAGCTATTTAATAATTTATAAATTTCTCAAAACCTTAGCTAAATTTTCCCGCTATAATAACCAATATATTTTAATGAAAAAAAAAAATTCTCACTTTTTTTTTTTTTTTTTAATCGCTTTATAAATAAAAACATAAAAAGAAGAAATTCCTTTAAATTAGTTACAAAAGCTCGTTTCGGGTCTTCTCTATTGTCATTATTTCGGATCTGGGTGACAACGATTTATTCATGTCGCAGTTGAAACGTAGTATAGGTATACATTAAAAATCTATAAAACATTTCTCTAATGTGGATCAATTTCAATTATTTTTTTTTGACAAAACGATACGATAGTGGAGTAATTAATAAAATACGAAAGGAGAAAAAGTAATATTTATATATGGACAATATTAAAGCACGCGGATATTTATAAAAGGTTTAATATTGAAAGTTTGAATAAAATCCATACACCTATTTTGAAAGGAACGCACTTGCAGTACCTGAAATTTAGCTATTTATACAGGACGCCTATCAATTTTCCTGAACTAACCAACTATATTATTCGAAAGGGAATGCTTATACAGGGATTTTTAAAAAAGTCGTTAGAGCCGTTTTTGAGATACGGACTTACGGCCGCATTTCCGGTTTCGGATATCCTACTTCCAGTTTTTCCATTTTCACCAAAATTTGAAAATTTCATCTGTACACCAGACGTATCTCAATTCTGAAGTTTCTTAGTTCTATCTTTATTAGTGTCCGAGATATAACAGCCAGAAAATCCCCCCCCCCACACACACATACACACACACTGACCAAATGACAAAAACCACTTTTTTGGACACAGGAGACCTTCAAACATGTAATTCAGGTGAAATCTCGATATCGAAATTTTTGACCGAATACAATACTTCCATTACCTACGGTAGTCGGGTAATGGAAGTAAAAATCGAATACATTTTATCCTTTGTTATTTTAAGAAGTAGGTAGGAGAAAATTAAAACTTCAAGCTTTAGGCACGGAAAATTGAAGGAGATTTTTCCAAATTAATGTAATAATAATAATAATAATAATAAACTTTTTACTTTCATTATCCAACTACCGTAGGTAATGAAAGTATTGTATTCGGTTCAAAACTTTCATGTCGAGTTTTCACATGATTTACGAGTTTTTAGGGCTCCTGAGTCCAAAAAAGCAGTTTTTGGCAATTGGTCAGTGTGTGTGTGCATGTATGTGGTGAATCCTTTAACTGTCATATCTGTGAAACCAATAAAGGTAGAACAATGAAACTTCAGATTTGAGTTAGGTCTGATGTACAGATGAATTTTAACTTTTGGTTAAAATTTGGAAAGCCGGAAGGGAGATATTTGAACCCGGAAGTAGGACCCTAAGTCCGTATCTCAAAATCGACTCTAACGATTTTCTTCAAAGCTGCTATATAAACACCATATAAGATTTCCTTTCGTATGTAATAGTTGGTTAGTTCATGAAAATGAATTTGAGGTTTCGCAAGTGCATTTCTTTAAAAACGGCTGTACGAATTTTTGTTCAAACTCGCCATAATAAATCTCTTTTAGATACCCTTTCGTATGTAACTGTTGTTTTTCGGTCAATAATTGAGTTTGACAAACTTTGGTGAATGTCGATGTCTCAAAAACGGTTCTTACGATTTTCTTGAAAATTGCTACATAAATCTCTTTTTAGATATCCTTTCGCATATATTACGTGGCTATTACAGGAAAATTGACAATCATCCTCATTAGGTAGGTCAGTTTTAGATCTCGGAAATCAGTATTTTTTAAAAGCGGCTCTACCATTTTTTTTTTTTTAACTTGGTATGTAAACTCTGTTTGTATATCTTTACACATGTATCAGTTTTCTTTCGCTGTAAAATTGTTAGGCGTCTAATTTGTTAGGCTAATTTTACGTTTTTTGACCTTACATTATGTCAAAAAAGTGCATATAATAAATGTAATAGTAGGTAATGGATTTTTTTTTTTTTTTCCACCAGATGTTTTCGAAATGGTAAAATTATCTAACTGCACATTAAAAATATATAGAAAGCATTATATACCGTCGCAAATTAACTAAAAGATTATTAGTAAAAGTATAGGCATTAGAAAAAGTAGGTATCCTATATATAGATATATTTTTTTTTAAATAAGAGAGAGATAAGAAGAACAATTACACGAAAAAATTCATCGCTAAATAGAAACAAAATTTTAAAAGTTGCCAATGGGGTCGTATACTAAAGGTGTAACGCAAAATGGTCTAGAAATTACTTTTTTTTTTCTATTCTAAATATCTATATATAAATATATACTTACTGATTTTCAGACTAATATTTCGTAAAAAAAAGTTTTAAATAGTACTTATATATTTCAATTTGACAATAAACATGAAGATTTCTTGAATTTCATTTTTCTACTTTTGGTTTATGTTATGCACTAGTAAAATTCCTATTCAGTGAAAGGTAAAGGAGCGAATAGATGCACAGAGTGCCGCAGGGGTAAATAAGTGAAGCGAGTAAGGGGTAGAGCACCCTAATAATTAAAAAAAAAAAAAAAAAATCTAACGGTTGCTCTGCTTAGGAAAAGCTATCACCAGATTGAGAAAAAATTCACAATCAAATCGTACTGGTACACACACACACATACACACACACACACATATATATATATATATATATATATTTGTAAGTATTATCATTATCATCATTATCATTACTATTATTATTATTTTATTTTTCGTGTGTAAATGAATTTATGCCATGGACAAAATAAATTAATAAACTCATAAGTTCATTTATTTATTTATTTATTATTATTTATTTATTTATTTTTATATTTTTAATTAAATATTTAATATTTCTAAAACTATTACAGGGATTTTATTTAATGTATTTTAATTAATTGAAATAATTTTATTTAAATGCTCAATTCTGAGTCCTTGAGTTATTTTGGATCTTTTCGTTCATTTCGCATCTTTTGCGTTCAGATTTCGTGAAGAGGTAGTCGGAGACACAGTTTTTTTTTTTTTTTTTTAATATATAAAAAAATATTAGATTTTTAAGCAAAGAGTGCTCTTTTTTTTTTTTAAATGCATATGGACTCTGAGAAAGAAAAATTCTGTGTGGATCCAGAAAGTATATTTTAACGAGTTTATAACACCATTATCCCCCTTACCCTTTCGACATGAACGATATCATCAATCAAGCTTAATGACTTCCCGTAAGGTTCGCGGGGCGTTTCCGATAAGAGGCGGAGAAATCTGCTGCAATTGAGGTTTTTCAATTTAAAAATTTAAGTTTCTTATATTCTCAATAATAGAGATTTAAATAAAACAATTTATAAAAACATTAATAAAAAGCTTGATTTTCTTGAGAAAAAGACTCGCTATACAGATTTCAGATATTGCAATTTGTTGATAAGTTAGAGGCTAGTAAAGCAACACAAGTGTATTTTTTGCATTTTACAGCTGAAAAATAAAGGGTTAAAAATTAAAAAAAGCAGTTTTTGTTTCACATGTAGTCATTTTATGGTTCTGAATTTTCTGATTGCGAAAACAGAATTTTAAAAAATGCATTAGGTAATGTGTAATTCTATAAACAAATTTCGCCATAGAATAACATGGGCTTTGGATGACCTTGACGATCCGTGATGCACCCCTTAATCGGGTAGTGCCTTGTTTGTCGTACATAAGCAGAGGCTAAAAATAAGTTAATGTTAGGGAATTGGATAACAATACCCGTGTATTCAATGTCATTAAGTGTGTTGTGTGTGTAGAGGTGGTGTGGGATGTGATTTTTAATGTATATTGCAGTACCACCATAATTAGAGTTTGATCTGTCAGTGCGGTAAAGTTTATATCCCGATATATTAATGTTGCAAGAAGGATTACGAATTTCTTGAAGAAGGAGTATATCAAAAGAAGGGTTACGAGAGATAAAGTGTCTGATCTCATTGATGCTGTTAATGAGGTAATTGGAGTTTCCTGAAAGAAGCATTAGGGAAAAGAAATTATTAGAACTATTCATGTTTGATAGATGAAAGCTTTAGAAAAACTGTCGAATTCCTTGATAATAACTATAATTTTATCTAAAGGATTATTGTATTGTTTCATTTTAGTGGTTATTGTTTAGAAAAAAAATAATAAATTTAGCAATTTCTAGAAATTCTTTTAGATCCTTAAAGGTGTTGAATATCTCGCCCAGTTCACTAGTTATGTATTTAGTCAGAGTTCCGAACTTTTGTAATTTATTCACGAGCATTTTTAGCCCCGCCTTCTTTTCACACGAGAAATTTTGTAGATTATTTCTCTTTAATATGTGACAACGATTAAATAAGAAGAAAATCAGTTTTCAAAATTTCCTGTGTGAAAAAGAGGCGGGCCGAAAAATCCTCGTGAATAAATTCTAAAATTTGGGAACTGAGTACTCAGTGGCGTTAGTAGTATTAGAAGTTAGAGAGCGGAAGTCCTCAGAGTTATTGGATATGCTTGGTGTAACTGCTGAATCTGAATTATTTTCGACTTGAATATTAGAGTTTTCAGTTTGCTGCGTGTTTTGATTGGTGTCAGTAGTATTTTTACTATTGGTTTTACTGGTGGCAGTCGATTTTGAATCAGATTTGATTGTTTTGGTGTAATTGAAATCTTTTGAGATCTCAGCCAGTTGATAACTCTGTTTGAGGTGTTTCTTTTGGGTCGTGGGTTGAATTGGTTTGTTTTTAGTTGAAGTTTTTTTACTATTAAACGGATTTTTTGAACAACCACGATATGTGGCTGGGTGTTCAAGGCCACAATTTAGACATTTGGGGACAAATTTACCTTTAGTAGGGCAATCTCTCGTGAGATGCTCACCCGCGCATTTGACACACCTGGGGCTTAGGCTACAAATTTCGGACGCGTGTCCGTACTGTTGGCACCGGTAACACTGTTTAACAGGGTTAAACCGGAACCTTTCGATGGTAACTGACATAAAAGATATGTGTTTGATGTCATAAATCTTATCGAACTCTTTGCATGGCAAAATATTTACCATGTAAATTGGTATTGCTTTACCAGTATTTTTATTCTTGAGCATGGAAGCCCTAGTGGCTATAAATCCATGTTCCGCGAAGCTTTCAATGATAATTTTCTGTTCCGTGTAGCAAGGCATACCTCGCAAGCAAACTTTTTTTAGGCGCGGATCTATTGGGTTGAGGGTAGTCAGTTTAATATTGTTAAGAGTTAAGTAGTTTTTGATAGCTCGAAAATCTTCAATGGATTTGTTAGTTACTTTTAATAGCTGTTCCGATAATTTTATTAAATGTATATCATTGCAAAGTTTGTTTAATTCATTATCTAAGGCATTCCAGTTAGTGCCGATTTCCATAAAAATGGGATTGGGTTTTTCACTAGCGGAATCACCCGTATTTGGTATTTCACTAGGAGAGTCATTATTATTGTCATTAGTTGAACTGGTGTCCATTTCTTCAGATTCATTCGTCATTACGGCAAAGAAATTTTTTGTTTGTATATCACAATTGTCATTATTATCATGATGATTACGTTTTCTTTTATTTTTAGCAGGGATAGTAAATTCTGCATCCAATTTCCTGATAAGGGCATAGCTAGTTGATTTACATTTATATACACTAAAATCAGAAAAAGAAACTAATTCTAAAAGAGTATCAGTGAGTGGCTCACGTATAGCATGCAATGAATCTTGACAAATAAGACTCACACCTTGCTGGAGACTTGGATCGTCGGAATTTTCTTCCGATGTTTTATGGAGAGTCATAATACTACAATCATTGTAGTTAAAAAACTCATCTATAAGTTGGCTTCACTAAAAATCGTTAAAATATATAAAAATGAGAAAAGTTCAATAAAATTAAGCAAAAAGCTTATTTCCAAAAACCTATGGTCAAATTTCAATGTCTATGGACCAATAGGCTCATAAAATAGTCTTTTAGTAGTAGAAGACGCCACTATGATGGTGCTGCAGATCGAGCACTTTATAATTAAAAAAGTTTCACTTTACTAGTGTCGATATTTGCTAAGATATAGTATCAAAAACATAAATCTTTGAAATTCACTCGAAAAAAAGCAATTTATGACATAATTCTCCACTAGGTGACAGCACCTGGCAGCGAAAAATACAATGGACCGTACACCTTGAAAACAAGCGATCCAGTGTGTGTTCTCTGTGTTCGACAGACATACCTTCGCAGTTCGAGAGAATGATGAGTGCTGAGTTCCCGGGGTCCAATGGTGACCCCACACCTCAGCGAACCAGATGTAGATAGCAGAGTTGAATTAGGATCGTGATGGCTTACAAAAAAAAATATGTATATATATATATATATATATATATATATATATATATATATAAAGGGGAACAGGCTGGGCCTGACATACAAGAAACCTAATTCTAAACTCATAGTAAAGTAGGACTACAATAAGTGAAAATGAAACTTAAAACTAAATAAAAAAAATGAAGTTAACGTAAATAAAAACAGTGAAAAGAAAATTTAAAGAAAATTTAAGTATAGCATTACAATTACAATATCTAACAAAGAAAAGAGAAAGTTTAAGTACAGCATTACGAACACATGAACAAATATTTTTGGTATTTTTTTCAAATTTTTATTGATTTTTTTTTTTTTTTTTTTAAGTTTTTTATAAAACAAGAAGACAAGCAAACAACGAAAAACTAGAGAAGAGAAGTTAAAATGATACTGACGTTTAGACGTCGTCTATTAGAAGGATCCTTGTGGTCATATGCATCAAAAGTGTTTAAAGCTTGGTTCTCAATAGATTCTAATTGATTGTGGAAATTAATATTAAGGTGTTGTATAAAATTTTCAAGATGCGGAAAATTGATTTCTCGGTATATTTGATAGTTATGAATGTAATAAGGTAAATTGTAAATTTGCCTGATGGTGCATTTTGGCTTTTAAGAAGCAGTTCAATATTTCATTTGGATACAAATGATCACACGAGTGAACCGTACATTAAAAGAGGACGAAGGTGGGAAGAATAAAGGAGCATTTTATTACTAACTAGCAGGCTACGCCCGCTTCGCTGGTCATTATTTTTAAATGAATCGCAATAATTAATGAATTTTCAAAATTGCATTAATTTTTATCATGTGATAAAAAAAAGAGAAAAAAAAATTCTGATCGGGAAAAATGTCGCACCGGGTCCCCACTGCCTTCGGCTGCGTAGAACCGAGCGCTGCGCGCTCGTATTCCTTCACAATCCTTATGACTTCTCAAAATTCCATGTTATTACTCATAAACTTTCATTCTTAAGAAAAGGAATTAAAAAATATATCATTTAGCATCGGGTAAAAACTCACACCGGGACCCCACTGCCTTCAGCACCGCAGACCCATGCGCGCGCACGTTTGAGGATATACGTGCGCTGTACACGCATATTTCTTCTCAACTCAAACTTTTATTATTAAGAAAATAAAATTTTGAAAAAAATCTTTTATTATCGGGTAAAAACTCGCACCGGGTCCCAAACCCATTCGCGCTGCGCGCCTATTCCTTCCGCAACCTTCCAGCCCCTCCTAATTAACTAACATATACCAATTTTGAACGGTCTTACTCAATTAGCTGAGATGCAAAAGAAAACCTGACCAGGACGCATATATACAATCATTACCCGAATTTGATCATAGCCGAATTTCAGTACTCCTGATTCGCTGTTTCCTTTACAGTCGGCTCTGACGTCAGACCATATGCTGAATTGTACTTGTTTTATATAATTAAAACAAAATGTCCGTCTTTTCGGAAACAAATATGCCATCTTCGTTTTCCAATGAAGTTCAATCAATTTCGGCGAATATCATTACGATACGCAGCGACATTAAAAATTTAGCAGACTGCAACGTATGGGTTAAAGAATTCGGCAGATTGACAAATACTTGTAATTTTATTCTAACGTATTGTAAATTTTTGTATTCTAAATTTTAAAAAGAATATTAAATATTAGTCAAAGTTCATTATATAAATATAAAATTATTTTAGATTTAATTTTTATCCAACTTTTATTCGAATTTTGATATTAAAAATACATTAATACATGCTGACTTAATGATTAGTTCTGAATGTTCTTTTATTTTATTTCAATTATTATTTCATATTGATTACAAAATTGGGATATTTATTATTATTATTATTATTATTATTATATATATATATATTTAGAAACTTATTATAAAATTGTTCTTATTTTTAATCTTTGAACAAACTAAAGGTAGCGCATAATCCATGTTAATCCATTAACTCACTAAAAGATTTAACTTTTCTTTATTTTTTCTTTAATTTTAGTTTACTTATTGATGGAAGCAGTTTCTTTTTCCTCCTCCTCCCTCCAATCTTCACAGACATTCCACACATATACGTGTACAGATTATGCTAATTTAAAAGAAATAACATAAAATTTCAAATTAAAAATTTATAACTATTAATCATGATATTTTTAATTAAAAAATTTAAAGTAAAATAATTAAATTTATTTAATTTATGAGTGATATGCGCTGCAAATTTGATAATATTTTGTCACTATTGCGTAAATTTACTATTAAAAAAATAAATTACATATTAATACTTTTACTGTGTTAAATAAATGATTTACAATTTCCAAGACAACATTTGATATCCTAATGAACAGAATGTGTACATACGCTTCAATGAACACACTTTAAATTATTACTTAAAGAAAGAAAAGATTAATTTAAAAAAAGGGGGAAAAAGGAAGTAAGAAAAGAAAAGAATTTTTTTTTTTTTTTTTTTTTTTTTTTTTGAAAATTTGGTGTATTTATACATTTTAAGGTCTGATTTCTTTGTTGCTATTTTTACGGTGATTTGTGTGCGTGTGTAAATGAACACAATAACCCCTAACGATTTGATGATTTGATCTAAAAACTGATAGGTGTGTGTTATAGGTCACTGTCGCATGAACTACATAGATTTTAACGAGTCTAGCACTTGTAGATTTTTAGCAGAGACACAAAGAAAAATTCTTTATCATTAAATTTTATATATTAACAGTATTTACAATGCGATGGTGCCTATACGCCTTATTCGATTCGTCTAAAAGTTGTTAGGTTTGTTACAAATCACCGTCGCACGACTCCTCTAGAATTAGATGTTCAGGACTTATAGTTTATTTTACAGGAACATAAAAAGAAATTCTACGTCATTACAGACTATAAATTCGAATTATTTGAACTTATTTATATATCCGATTCGTAAATTACTAAATGTTTGGAAAGTTGAGTGGAATCACTCCACATTTTTAACATACATTTTTTAAATATAGAAAACACTATTTTTAGATAGTTTTTGTTTTACATGAGTAAATGAAAAAAGTAAAAATGAGCAATTATTATTTTAAAAATGGTTATAATAATCTAGTAAAGTACCAAAAAATGGAAAAATGTAATACGTTGAATAATTCTTCTGAAGGAAATTAAGATATTTTGAAAATGGAAGGTAATGTATCGTAATTTTTTGGTGCGTCCCATTAAAAGAATAACAATATCAAGCAAGCAGTTTTCAGTAACTACCATTCTTCAGTAAAATTTTCAAACGTATATCAGTTTTAATCTTTTAAGTAATTTAATGAACTTAATATAATTAGTTCCAATGGGATGTGATATACGTAAACTATTTCACACTTTCCTGTAAAAGAAATATAAATATTAAGCATATTGTTTTTCATAATAAACCAATATTAGCAGAAAGATATTACAGAAATAAATTCATAAACGGCAACGTTTGAGAACGATATTTTACATTTCCGTAATACGCGCACACACACACATATATAAGTGAAGAATTTAATAACTTTATAAAAATTTAGCAATTAATAGATAACCTGAAAACACCAAAAACAAACACATAGATAGCACATATTGTAATTCAATTTAAATGTTACTGAAAATCACAGCATATATATTCTGCATGCATGAAAATTTATATACTTCTTGCATCGATGACACTGTAACATGTCTATTCAAATTTACCTTACTCGATTATGAAGTTTAATGTTAACACATTTCAAATAATTAGAATCTATATAGCATAATTATAAAGGTTTTTCTTTGTTTTTCTGTAAAAGAATATAATCATATACTCTTCGTAATCTGTACAGGTTATGCGACGATAACCTTATAACATACCTACCAACGTTTAACTCAATTTGGTATGGTGTTTGCATGCTAACATGTTCACTCGTACACACATAGATGCATATTGTTAAAAATAGCGAATTCAGTAGGCCTCATAAAGTAGCGCCAAAATCTCACAATCGAATTTTGCATGATTACAATAGATAGTATATATTTGGAAAATAATAAATTGGAAATTTTTTTCAAATTAAAACAATATAAAAAGCCTTCTTGAAAAACTATTAAACAAAGATATTTTGATTAAAAAAAAAAAAAAAAAAAAAAAAAAAAAAAAAAAAACTGAATAACCAGGGATGTTTTTATTTCAATTTAAAGGTTTTTTTTTTTTTTTTTCAACACCATTTTAATACACTATTTATTTAATTTGTTTTTTATGAGGGGAGTGGGGGAGGGGAGGATTGAAGGCTAATTTATTTGGAGACATTTAATTGATATTTTAATAATGTTTAATAACAACATATGGATCTTAAATAATTTTTCTTTCTTTTCTTCTTTTTAAAAATAATTAAAAATAAAATAAAATAAATAAATAAATGCTGCAAGAGGCTAAGAGTCGATTTCTTTCAAACAGCAAACAGCCTTTCTCAGCATTTTACCATACACCATACACCATCCTGTGAAATATAGTAATAAATGATATTTGTCGTAATTAAATACATCTCAAGAGAAAACTTATAATTAAGTAAATAATTACTTGAACAATGATATAGCGCATTTCTTACATTCATATCCATTGCACCACATATATTTTAAAATAAATCTTTTGAGACAACTTAATTACAGGTAAAATAACTTTTTTATTCTACTGTTATTCATAATATTTTTAAGCTTTTAATCAATCTTATTTTAAAAATAAAAAATATACACAAATTTATGCCTAATTAAATTAGCAGAAGGAAATATAATTTAAATTACAAATATAAAATAGGTATTCTATAGAAAAAGAGATGGCGCCACTACATATTTTTAAATGCTTTTATTTTTAAATAATTAGGCAATTTTACGTCTAGAGCAAAATTGTTCATGATTTAAAACACATTAAAAATAAAAATTACTAGGATATTTAAACTCAAGTAATGTGGTGTATATTTATTTAACAAGTAAAAAAAATATTTTTAGGAAAATATCGTATAAACATAGAGTCGCTTTGCAAATTTTTTTCGTTTAATTCATCTATCTGTAACAATCTTCTAAATTTTTAATTGTTACTTATAGATAGTAATAGTATTCCCTGAAGTAGATTTAACGTTATTAGAAAATAGAGATAGCAGATTTGTTTTTCAAAAGAAAGATATTTTACCGAAAGGTAAGAGGGGAAATATCTCGACTACAGAATGTTTCTCAGTATGAGTATGTAAAGCATGACGTCAGAGCCGACTGTAAAGGAAACAGCGAATCAGGAGTACTGAAATTCGGCTATGATCAAATTCGGGTAATGATTGTATATATGCGACCAGGACACCTTAAAATTGTAAATCAGGTGAAATCTCAAATTCCACTTTCGATAATATAAAATAACTTTAAAATATCTTTCGAATGGTGTATTAGAAATAATTTAATCATAATTAAAAATTGAAAAATTGAAATTTAAAAATATTACAGCGCCATCTGGCGGTAGAAATTTCTGTAATCTATTGTTCAATTCCAGATCAACAAAGCTTTCAAATGATGTATTACTCATGAAATTATTTTAATTAGTAGATGAGATACAAAAGAAAACCTAATCAGGACACCTCAAAACGTGTAAATCGGGTGAAATCTCGAATTCCATTTTCGATAATGTAAAAGTACTTTAAAATGTGTATCAACTAAAATAAACTTTCCAATGATGTATTACTTATGAACTTTTTTTAATTAATAACTGAGATAAAAAAAAACTGATTTAGGACACCTCAAAACGTGTAAATCTGGTGAAAAACTTTCGATAATTTAAAAGAACTTTAAAATATCTTTCGAATGATGTATTAAAAATAATTTAATCATAATTAGAAATTCAAATGTTGAAATTTTAAAACATTACAGCGCCATCTGGCGGTACAAATTTCTGTATTCCACTGTCCGATTCCAAATCAAAAAAGCTTTCTAATGATGTATTACTTATGAAATTATTTTAATTAGTAGCTGAGATACAAAAGAAAACTGATTCAGGACACCTCAAAACGTGTAAATCTGTTGAAAACTTTCGATAATTTAAAAGAACTTTAAAATATCTTTCGAATGATGTATTAAAAAAATTTAATCATAATTAGAAATTGAAATATTGAAATTTTAAAATATTACAGCGCCATCTGGCGGTACAAATTTCTGTATTCCACTGTTCGATTCCAAATCAAAAAAGCTTTCTATGATGTATTACTTATGAAATTATTTTAATTAGTAGCTGAGATACAAAAGAAAACTAATTCAGGAGACCTCAAAACGTGTAAATTTGGTAAAAACTTTCGATAATATAAAAGAACTTTAAAATATCTTTTGAAAGATGTATTAAAAATAATTTAATAATAATTTGAAATTGAAATATTGAAATTTGAAAATATTACAGCGCCATCTGGCGGTAGAAATTTCTGTAATCCACTGTTCGATTCCAAATTCAAAACGCTTTCTAATGATGTATTACTTATGAAATTATTTTAATTAGTAGCTGAGATACAAAAGAAAACCTAATCAGGACACCTCAAAACGTGTAAATCGGGTGAAATTTCGAATTCCATTTTCGATAATGTAAAAGTACTTAAAAATGTGTATCAACTAGACAAAGCTTTCAAATGATGTATTACTTATGAAATTTTTTTAATTAAAAACTGAGATATAAAAGAAAACTGATTTATGAGAACTCAAAACGTGTAAATCTGGTGAAAACTTTCGATAATTTAAAAGAACTTTAAAATATCTTTCGAATAATGTATTAAAAATAATTTAATCATAATTAGAAATTGAAATATTGAAATTTTAAAATATTACAGCACCATCTGGCGGTACAAATTTCTGTATTCCACTGTTCGATTCCAAATCAAAAAAGCTTTCTAATGATGTATTACTTATGAAATTATTTTAATTAGTTGCTGAGATACAAAAGATAACCGATTCAGGAAGCCTCAAAACGTGTAAATCAGGTGAAATCTCGAATACCACTTTCGATAATAAAAAAGTACTCTAAAATATCTTTCGAGTGATGCGTTAAAAATAATTTAATCATAATTAGAATTTGAAATATTGAAATTTTAAAGTATTACAGCGCCATCTGGAGCTAAACATTTCTGTAATCTACTCTTCAATTCCAAATCAACAAAGCTTTCAAATGATGTATTACTTATGAAATTATTTTAATTAGTAGCTGAGATACAAAAGAAAACCTAATCAGGAGACCTCAAAACGTGTAAATCGAATGAAATCTCGAATTTCACTTTCGATAATATAAAAGTACTTAAAATATCTATCGAATAATGTATTAAAATTAATTTAATGATAATTAGAATTTGAAATATTGAAATTTTAAAATATTACAACGCCGGTAGAAATTTCTGTAATCTACTGTTCGATTCCAAATCAAAAAAGCTTTCAAATGATGTATTATTTACGAAATTATTTTAATTAGTAGCTAAGATTCAAAAGAAAACCGATTCAGGACACCTTAAAACGTGTAAATCATGTGAAATCTCGAATTCCATTACTTATGATGGTCGGTTAATGGAAGGTGACAGAAATTTGTGGCGTCTACTCTTGAAATTCAATTCAAAAAATTTTCAAAATGACATATTTCTTTTGAAATTATGCTAATTAGAAGCTGAGATACAAAAATGATATAAACACTATTATAAAACGATTTATGTCTGACTTTTTCGTGGTTTTCTCCGAAACTTGCATATTTCCGGGCTAAATACTGTTAAAAATCCATAGTATGAAATGTGAAAGGAGTATCAGAATTCGAAACTCTGCAAAATATAAAAGAATAAAGGCGTTTTGGGTTTTCCGTTGTTTTCTCCGAAACAACCGTTCCTTTTCTACGTTTTTGCCCCTCTCCCCCTTTCCGTCCCTTCTAATAATTTTACACTTGAAAATATCCGCAATCGATTTATCTTTCCTAAAAACCTAATAATAACAATTTCAAACACTGTAACTCTTTTTTTTTTTTGCCGTTCGCCCTCCTCCTCAAGCCCTTCCTAATAATTCTACACTTTCAAAAATATTCAGAATCGAAATATCGGGCGTTAAAACCAAATATTACGAAATTTCAACGGCATATCTCAATTTAAAATATATACTGCAAAATATAACACAAAATTTAATCTAATTTTTTTGTTTATCCGGATATTTTCATGAAAATTGAACAGTAGCTTTATAATATGCTGTCTAGGCCGAATATTAATTCAAATGTAACGTGAATTAAAATTTGAAAAAATTTGAAAATTGCAGTTTTTCTCCCCACTACAAAACACGAGACACCTTGATCGGTTGCAATCATTTCCTTTTTCATGGCAGACAATCGTCTGGCGTTTGAAATGATGTTGCCACAGAAAATTCATACTTTAGTTATTTTTAAAAAATCTAATTGTTGTACTGATAAGCCACTTGCACACTTAGATTCAGAAAAAATGCCCCTTTCATTTGGTATCGAAATCGTAACGATCGGACAAATATTTCTAATTTATTTTCCACTTTTTCTGCTTTGAGATCGCTTTTAGATTAGACATAAGTGGACATTTTAATTAATATCTCCACAACTAATTAAAATTTTTAAATTCTGTTTTCAGGAGCCCCTCGGGAAGGTTCCTGAGCATCCGTATGTCAATTTTTGTACTTCTGCGTTCAATTGGGGCTGAACGTATAAAAAAACAGACAGACAGACAGACAGACATACTTTTTCTTTTATTATTATAGATAGATTACGTGTTAGAATAAAATTTAATTTGCAATTAAAATGTAACTGCTTTTTTTATTAACCCAAATTGATGAAATTTGAGCTGCATGTTGGTTTTGTGCTGCATAGGCTGTATATTAAGTGTTGTGTGCGAAAAAGAAAATTTGAAGCGTTTTGAAATTTGCAATTTTTAACCCCAGTTCAAGATCATGTGACATTAATGACTTCCGCATGTTTTGTTTCCGTTCGAGACAGCCGTTAAAATCGTCTGCTGATAGAATGCCTCTTTTCTTTTAAATAGTGCAAAATATAATACAAAATTTAATGTAATTTTTATGTTTATCCACATATTTTCATGAAAATTGAACAGTAGCTTTATAATATGCTGTCCAGGCCGAATATTAATTCAAATGTAACGTGAATTCAAATTTGAAAAATTTTGAAAATTGCAATTTTTCTCCCCACTACAAAACACTTGACATCTTGATCGGTTGCAATCATTTCCTTTTTCATGGCTGACGATCGTCTGGCATTTGAAATGATGTTGCCACAGAAAATTCATACTTTAGTTAATTTTAAAAAATCTAATTGTTGTACCGATAAGCCACTTGCACACTTAGATTCAGAAAAAATGCATCTTTCATTTGGTATCGAAATCGTAACGATCGGACAAATATTTTTAATTTATTTTCCACTTTTTCTGCTTTGAGATCGCTTTTAGATTAGACATGAGTATTTTAATTAATATCTCTACAACTAATTAAAATTTTTAAATTCTGCTTTCAGGAGCCCCTCGGGAAGGTTCCTGAGCGTCCGTATGTCAATTTTTGTACTTCTGCGTTCAATAGGGGCTGAACGTATAAAAGAACAGACAGACAGACAGACAAACCTTTTCTTTTATTATTATAGATATAAATATTAGCATCCTAATTCTTAACATCACTAATTTTTAATAAAATTCAATATTTATGGAGTAATATAATCTGAATGTTTTTGGTATTAAACAAGACAAATTTTTTTTTATAAAGAATCAATAATCTACTAAATGTACGACACTGCGGTCTCTGTTTATGAATTAAAATTTGCTGTATTGATTATTACAATTTAAAGTATTTAAAAGAAAAAAAAAAGTCTTATTTTATTATTATTTTAAATATTTTTTGTTACATTTACTAAATATTGCCAAGATTGAATTCAGAAAAGTAGAAACTGAATTAGATTTCATTAGGATGCTATGAATGTAAAAAAAAAAAAAAAAAAAAAAAAAAAAAAAAAAGAAGTGAAGGCATACATTTTTATTTTTATCTAAATTTCTATTTTCATTTTCATTTTCTAACAATGAGTAAAAAATCAATAAAAGTTTAAGTATCTAAAAAGAATTTTAATTTAGAAAGTATACAATTTAGAAAAAATATATTCTTTTTTTTCTCTTTTCCTAAAAAAAAATTCAAACGCATTCCAAATTTTATTTAAGAAATAGCTGAAACAATAATAATTTACCTTTTTTAATCAAATGCGATGATGAGTTTACATTAAATAAATTATATGTTATTAAAAATTTTAGTAAATAAATTTGTATTTACTTTAAAGATTAAGTTATTACAATAAATAAGGTTTTTTTTTTTTTTTTTTTCTATTTACTATTAAGATTTAATTCTTCAGAACACTTATTGCAAATGTCTCAAATATTACAAAATGTATTTTAGATAAATTTGATTTTTAATCAAAAATGCATGTCTTTGTATTATTTAAATTGTATGCATTATATAAATTGCATAATACAGCGTGCTTATAATTAATGTTGCGATTTCAATGCGCTCTAACTTTAAAACAGTGATGCCAGATGGTCGAAAATTATTTCCCCAAACAAGTCTTCAAATTTCCCCAAATCAGGTTTTTTTTTTTTTTTTTTCGAAAAATTCCCCAACTTGATGTCTACTAAAAAGGGAAAACAATTTTTAAAAATAAATAAATAAATAAATAAATAAATAAAATAATAAAATAATAATAATAATAATAATAATAATAATAATAATAAATAAATAAACCAGATTTAAGCCATAGAAAGTTCAGATTTTTCCCCAAATGAAGGCAATTTTTGAAAAAAATCCACAAATAACAATAAAGCTATTGAAAGTCCCTAGTCGTAGGGATAAATCATTACGTTGCCAACATTGACAGAAGGTTGAAGAACTGCCCGGATTTGTCCCCAAAAATTTTAGAATTCCCCCAAAAAGTCCCCACAAACATTTGGTCCCCAAAATTGTCCCCAGAAGCCTCAAAAATATCCCGAATGGGGGCAAAATCCCCAATCTGGTATCACTGCTTTAAAACTACCGATTACGAATGACTTGGTATTTTTTCAGAACAATCCTGAGGCAATGTAAATTTGTTTGGTAAAGGAAAAATTGTTTCAAAATGTGCTGATGGCGTCGCATGTGCAGATTGCATTGTCAGGGTAATAACAAGCTAAAAGCCTGAATAGATTCGTTAATCACAGGAATTTTGTTAGCTGATTGGAAACAATAAACTCCAAGGGTTTACGAAAAAAATATTAGAAAAAAGACTAGAATACAATTTAGAGCAAAAATGGGGATATTGACAAAAGGAAAAGCTTGATGATACAAACCCCTTACGGATGGTTAACGAAACATTTTAGAACTATGTTTCCTCTTCTCCAAACAAAATTCCATTGCCAAAAAATTGTTCTGTTAAAATATCAATTCGTTCTGAACTGATATCTATATTAGGATTTTCCCATTAATTCGGCACGTTATTCGATTTGTAAAAATCATTAAAATTCTATGTTTTTTTTTTCCGCAATAACTAAATAAAAACTTGTCTGGTTTCAAAATTTAGTATCGGAAATAAAGTTCATTGAAAATTGTAGTTCTTATTAACAATTTCGCGACCGCTGACGTAGGTTCACGTCATTTGAAAATCTGTAACTTCGCTAGTGAGCGTTTCTTTAGCAATTTGTATGTTATTTATTTCTTAAGAATATAACCAATATTCATATTTGTACAGTCAATATATACTATGAATACAAATACTTTTATTAGAAAAAATTATAATTATATTGCATCTCCATTTGTTAAATAAATGTGAATACATAAAATTTTGTTCTGAAATATTGTTACTTGAGAAATTAACACCCACAGGCGGACCTTACTGTTAAAAAGACAAAAGCATGCGGTCTCAAAAATGTTAAACTAAGTTCGAAAGATAATTGAATTTGCACTTATTATTATTGTTACTATTGATTAAGAAATTAAATGAAATTTGTCAAAAAAATTGAATTAAATTTATAATCCTCCTTTTAAAATATTTTTAATGTGATTAAAGATTTTATAAAGTTGTGGGCGTGTGATTATATAGGCATTAAAAGTAATATATTTAAGGATACTTAATAGTATATATTATAAATTAGCTTTACTGATTTGAAATTTTCAGTTAAGAAAAACAAATTTATATCGGTGGGGTGTATTACCCTATCGCTGCAGCAGAAATGGACGCATGAATAAGCACCAAGTTTGGTATGTGCTGAACGATTAAAGAAAAAAAGAGAGAGAGAGAGAGTTTTAAAATATTTGCTAAGGTTGCTTTTTGCATAGAAAAATGAAAAATATGCAAACGGAAATGGTTTTTACTTAAAGCAAATAATGTTGAAGTGTGTTATCTCGTGTGGGAGATTCCATTCGATATATTTTCTATATTTCCTATAAAGCGCCCTTTTGTGAACATTTTTATACTTTTTTTACATGTTATGAATCATTTATTTAAAAAATTTATAGGGTTTTAACAATTATGTATTTTCATTAAAAAACTATTATTAATTATTAATTGTCACGTCCGTGAGGAAAATTCATAGCGGAGAGAGTCCGCGGGATTCTTTCTTAGCCAAAATAGTTGTTTATCTAAATTAGAATTATCATAAAGAGTAAATAAAAAGAAGGTATTAAAAGCATGAAAAAAAAAAGATATATAATAAAAATTAAAATTATATATACCATGGTTTATTAAAATTAATATAATATTGAATTTAGAAAATAAAACAACGCGCACGGGCAGAAAAAAGAATAATAAGATAAAGGAGATCATAGAAAAACGGTTTAGTTTGGTTTTGGTATTTATTGTTTTATTCGGATTTTTGAGGAATAATGATAGGAACGGAAAAAAACTTAATATTTCCTGGAGCTCTTTGGAAAGTGAAATCTGAACTGATGTGATTATGTTATTAGAAGAATAAATTGAAAATAGAAAAATCGGAATAAGTTATTTTCAATTAAAGTTAAGTGTACGACATTAATAATATTGCTTTTTTAATAAACATGTTAATCTGAAAAAAAAAAAAAAAATTTAAAATGCATTCTCTGACAAGAACCTGCTTATTTGTTTAATCATAAATTTCCACACGAAAATATGTCTTCAACTTTCATAATAATATCATTACTGGCTCTATCATTAGCATCTTTAAAATGACTGCGATGATGGGTCACATACAATGTCCAAAATCTTTGTATTTTTGATCATTATCAATATAATTTTCCTAAATATCTTCAAAACGTAAAATCATAGAAAGTCCAGAAAGGGAGATACACAAATGTTATAGCAAACCAATGTACGAATTTGCAAAGTCCTACGTCCAACCTTTTTTGAGTTATGCGAGATACGCACACATACACACACACACACATACTTACATACAGACGTCACGAAAATTAGTGTAATGTCGTTGATATCTCTGAAACGGGAACTCGTATTAAAGCCAATGTTGTAGGTGTACAACTCGACATCATAACAGTCACACGTATAAATTTGTAACATTCTACGATCATCCATTTTGAGCTATGCGAAATACAAAATACATTTCGCAATTCGGGATTATTATACTTCTTATACTTTGTATAAGGAAGTAAAAAAAAAGAATAAAAAAAAAAAAAAAAAAGGGGGGGGGGGGATCTCAAGAACATCCTTAAAAGAAAAACGTGTATAAAAAGTACACAGATTTTCAGTTTCCTAGAAGAAAATACCCAAAAATAATACCCAGATTTAAAAGAAAGCACTGGAGAGGAAGCATCATTAAATATACATAAAAAAAATTTGAAGACGGTAAATGTATGGAGATTAATAAATCTTTCACGCGAAAATGTATAAAAATAAAAAAGAAAAAGCATGCATTTGAAATATGTGATGCACTCTTTTCTCACAATTTCCCATGCATTTACTATGACAATCGAAAAAAGATTTATGATTATTAACCCGCAATACCCTTTGCGGTTGCACTATGCAATCACCGCCCCTTACAGGGTTAAATAATTCCTTGTAGAATCATGATTTTAGACTGACTAAGAGCATGATTTGACAAGGATTTATTTAACAAAGCAGTATTAACACATTCACGATCGTATGCTCTTGCGTCTTTTTCAGAGTAAAGTCCGCCAGTGGGCGTTTCTCCTAAGTTACAATATTTTAGAACAAAATTTTATGTATTCACATTTATATTACAAATGTACGGACATTATAATTATATTCTTCCTAAACAAAATATTTGTATCCGTACTATATTTGACTGTCCAAATTTGAATATTGGGTGTACTCTTAATAAATAAGTAACATACAAATCGCGAAAGAAACGCCCACTGGTAGAGTTACAGATTTTCAAATGACTTGAACCTACGTCAGCGGTCGCGAAAGTGTCAAGTGTACATTTTTTAGACTGAGATTATTGCAAGTGCTCGGATACTTTTGCTGCTCACTGTACTATGGTGATAGTAGATTAACACACAATTTCTAAAAACATGATTATCAAAAATGCAATTTGAAAAATTTCATTCAAAAATAATATTTTTTTTTTTTAGTTACATGTAATTTAAGCAAAGTAATTAAAAAAATATATACATAAATAAAGATTTCCGTTTTTTCCCCTCAAAATTTCCCCTGGAACAATATATTTAATTTTTTCCCCACAAACAAAACTTCGCCAATCCGGGAACACTGGATTGTTTTTAAATGGCACACGACCACAATAAAAGAGTACCATTTTGTATAACGTTCTTTGCTTAAAAATTTTCAAGTTTTTCAACTTGTTTCAGGAATAAAAAGAAGAGTAATAGTGGCATGACATATTAACCTTCGAAATTCTTATATATCAAATTGTTTCAGTCATTTTTCTGGTGTGTAAAATTAAATATAAAATAGTTTAATATATTAATACTTTGACGCCCACTGCCGTTGATTCACATCATTTGAAAATCTGTAACTCCACCAGTGAGAGTTTCTTTCATCATTTTATGTAATTTACTAGCAGGCTATGCCCGCTTCGCTGGTCACTATTTTTAAATGAATCACAATAATTAACGAATTCTCAAAATTGCATTAATTTTTATCATGTGATAAAAAAAGAGAAAAAAAATTTCTGATCGGGAAAAATGTCGCACCGGGTCCCCACTGCCTTCGGCAGCGTAGACCCGTGCGCTGCGCGCACGTATTCCTTCCCCATCCTTATAACTTCTCAAAATTCCATGTTATTACTCATAAACCCAGGGATGGAACACGGGCGCAGAATTCATACCACTATCAATGTAAGAAAATTTTCTACCTCTTAAATCAACGATATTATAGGTAGATAAATTTCTTCAACAGATTCCGGTATGAATACTGCGCCCGTGTTCCATCCCTGTAAACCTTCATTCTTAAGAAAAGGAATTAAAAAATATATCATTTAGCATCGGGTAAAAACTCACACCTGGACCCCACTGCCTTCGGCCGCGCAGACCCGCGCGCGCGCACATGTTAAGATATACGTGCGGTGAGCGCACATATTCCTTCTGAAATCAAACTCTTATTCTAAAGAGAAATAGAGATGTATTATTCTAGAGAGAATATTAAAAAAATCATTTCTCATCAGGTAAATAGTCGGACCGGGTCCCCACTGCCTTCGGCAACGTAGTCTCGTGCGCGCTGCGCGCCTATTCCTTCCCCACCCTTCCAGCCCCTCCTAATTAACTTACATATACAAATTTTGAAAAGTGTTACTCAATTAGCTGAGATGCAAAAGAAAACCTGATTAGGACACCTTAAAATTGTAAATCAGGTGAAATCTCGAATTCCACATTCGATAATATAAAAGAACTTTAAAATATCTTTCGAATGATGTATTAGAAATGATTTAATCATAATTAAAATCGGAAATATTGAAATTTAAAAATATTACAGCGCCATCTGGCGGTAGAAATTTCTGTAATCTATTGTTCCATTCCAGATCAACACAGCTTTCAAATGATGTATTACTCATGAAAGTATTTTAATTAGTAGCTGAGATACAAAAGAAAACTGATTCAGGACACCGCAAAACGTGTAAATCTGGTGAAAACTTTCGATAATTTAAAAGAACTCTAAAATATCTTTCGAATGATGTATTAAAAATAATTTATTCATAATTAGAAAATAAAATATTGAAATTTTAAAATATTACAGCGCCATTTGGCGGTACAAATTTCTGTATTCCACTGTTCGATTCCAAATGAAAAAAGCTTTCAAATGATGTATTACTTATGAAACTTTTTTAATTAATAACTGAGATACAAAAGAAAACTGATTCAGGACACCTCAAAACGTGTAAATCTGGTGAAAACTTTCGATAATTTAAAAGAACTCTAAAATATCTTTCGAATGATGTATTAAAAATAATTTATTCATAATTAGAAATTGAAATATTGAAATTTTAAAATATTACAGCGCCATCTGGCGGTACAAATTTCTGTATTCCACTGTTCGATTCCAAATCAAAAAAGTTTCTAATGATGTATTACTTATGAAATTATTTTAATTAGTAGCTGAGATACAAAAGAAAACTTAATCAGGAGACCTTAAAACGTGTAAATCACGTGAAATCTCGAATTCCACTGCTTACGGTAGTCGGTTAATGGAAGGAGACAGAAATTTGTGGCGTCTACTCTTGAAATTTAAATCAAATAAGTTTCAAAATGACATATTACTTTTGAAATTATGTTAATTAGAAGCTGAGATACAAAAATGATATAAACAATATTATAAAACGATTTATGTCTGACTTTTTCGTGGTTTCCTCCGTAACTTGCGTAATTCCGTGCTACATACTTTTAAAAATTAAAAAGTATGAAATGTGAAAGGAGTATCAGAATTCGAAACTCTGCAAAATATAAAAGAATAAAAGCATTCAGGGTTTTCGTTATTTTCTCCGAAACAACCGTTCCTTTTCTACGTTTATGCCCCTCCCCCCCCTTCTTTCCGTCCTTTCTAATAATTTTTACACTTGAAAATATCCGCAATCGATTTATCTTTTCTTAAAACCTAATAAGAACGATTTCAAACGCTGTAACTCTTTTTTTTTTTTTGCCCCCTCGCCCCCCCCTCCCTCTCAAGCCCTTCCTAATAATTCTACACTTTCTAGTGGCGGATCCAGAACTTGACTTCTGTGTGTGTGTGTGGGGGGGGGGGGTAAAATTTTTCAAAGTGTTATTATAGACCAAATTTTAAGTGGTTTTAATTAAATATATATATATATTTAATTATTATTCTACGTCTTTTAAAGTTTCATTATTAACAAATAAGTTTTTAAGAATGACCACGTGTCTAAAGAACGTCTCTCTATGAGATGTGATATCCTATAATGGACTTTCATTGTATTAAGGAAGAATACAAAAGCTTATTGAAATACTGCAATACAATGGCTTCACAATCCAGATTTTTTTTTTTCTCCTGTAGCAAACGTGTGTATAGGACTTCAACACTGCACATTGATGCTCGATGCCATGAATAGCGAAAAAACCCAGCCTTTCTTGGTCATTTGGTGCTCTGATTCATGTTTTAAACTGGTTCCGTAATTTACTAAAAATCCTTTCAGTGTGTGCTACGGTCAGTGAAAGTGTATAAAACATACGAAGAATAACATGCACATTAAAAGATGTTTGAAATCGCTTGTCTTTCAAGGTCAGGGAAAGAGATTGAACACATATCAAAAGCTCGTAATTCTAAAAGAAATTGAGCAAACGCAATAATACTCTTTTCAAACAACTTTGGAAGTGTCCAAGATTTTGAAATGCAATTGGTACCCAACCTTGACGGCGAAAGTTGCGGAGTAGAAAAGTTTACTACTGAATAACCGAGATAAGAACAACCTGTGGGTCTATTCTGGCTTGTTCGTTAAAAAGACAAACCGATCGTTATTTTTTCGATCGAAATCTCTTTCATAACAATATTACGCGGGAGAGCGATTCTACCCTCCGAACGTTATAATCAAACGAGGTGGGGGTAAACTGCGTTCGAGGTTAACTCTTTCATCCAATCAGGACGAAGCACGTGGTTTGTTTTATTGTGATTACAAGTGAATAAGAGCAGACGACGATCGCCATGTTAAATATAGGTTGTTTGTTTGTTAATTTGTTTGTAGTGAAAATGAAAAAATAAAAAGCAAAGACACAGTGTGGATTCTTTTATGTGTTGTAGCAGAGCAGTTTTCAGTTCAATTTAATTGTATCGTCTCGATGAAAAGGAAATTTAAAATAGCCAAGTAAAGTTTTATATTAGACTGGCTGTTAGAGCGAAGTCAGCCACTCGATATAATCATTTACTCGGCAAAATAAAGAGGAAGCATTTTCTTATCACTTTCTAAAGATTCAAAATAATAGATTTATTTTATTTACATGGTATGTACTCATGTTTTAATTATTTTTTCCACAAATTAATTTTGAAATATAGTACGTACAATGCACCTTGTTTAAACTACATTTTTTGTTTAAGTGCAATTGAAATATTTGATATTTAGATATATTTGAGTAAAATTAATTAAACTGTAATGCTAATTTAGTGAGTAAAACATAAAAATATTTTTTCTTTATTTATAAATTTATTTTTACTTAAATAATTGAAGTTAAAATTTATATAGCCATTGCCTATTGAAATGATATAAATATTTAAATATTGATTTGAACTAATGTGATAAAATTTGTTTGATTTTATTAAATTAAACTGGAATTTATTTTAATGATATTAGATCTTTTCTTTTAAAAAAAGAAAAGAAGTATATAAATGTTTGATTTACACTGTATATATACTAATTTCTAGAAAATTATTTGTATATTTACATGAAAAGTACGTTTCTTAATTTTTTTACCTAAATATATGAATAATATATTGCTTTCTAAAATATATTAAGCTTTAAAGTTGTTTAGATTTACTAAGCCCAAAACATTAAATGGAAGTATGCAATTGTTTAGAATTATTCAAAATAATTATTAAAAAAAAAAAAAAGATTCACATCTACAGCTGAAATTTTTATAATTTTACAAGAAGAAAGCTTTTATATTATTCATTTTTTTCTAATTTAATAAATAAAACATAAAAATATTTTTTTTCTATTTATAAACACATTTTTATTTAAATATTTGAAGTTAAATTTTATAAAGTCATTGTCAATAAAGAGTTTCACCCATCAAACTGATATCTGCTTGTTTAACATTGATTATTTATTGCTAAATTAAGTTTAATAAGTAAGTTTGATGTCAAAATATGCCGAAGGAGTACTAAATGTAAACAAATCATAAAATCATAGTGCATTTTACTTGCTGTATTTTCACGAATATATGTATATGTATACACATATATATACATACACATTCCTGTTAACCATCTCATTAATAACACTGTGTGACACGATATCGGTACACATAAAACTGATAACTATTATCGATAGCTATTAGTTACAGTATGTCGGCTGTGTATATCTTATTTTTCTATCACATCTCGTTTTTGAGGTATAAGCCACTATTCAAACAGCAAATCTGCATTTTAATAAACAAATGGGCGGGATTATGTCTTTAAAGAGACGGAGTTTCACAAGATCAACAGAATAGCTATCTTGCAATAAACGTACCAAAAAAAAAAAAAAAAAAACGGGACGTGTTAGAAAAATATGTGTATATGTTCCTATTCATCGATAAGTATGGAGAAATAAATAGGTAAATGTGGAATGGGTACTTTTTTTCTAACACAGTGTAATGTTATATGAATAGTGGTTTCAATTTTTGTATGTATACTGTGAAAAGTAAGAAACTGAATACGTCTGAACCAATTTTACTATAGAAAATGTTGATTAGACAGGAGTTTAATAAAATGGAGAAATACTACTGGAAAAACCTTAAATACGTAAAAGAAATCTCTGTTTTGAAACTGTAGCTCCAAAGTGGGCCGGATTACGAATGTAAATATCTGTAGTGGGCGTGTACTACAGATAAAGCAAATGAAAGAAACAGACAAAAATAAGTTAAAAATTTTGCATATTTTGTGCACAATATTTCTTTTCAACGTTTTATATAGTGTTTTCATGTTAAACAATATAATAATAAGAGTGTTTGTTACCGGTTTTTGTCTAATAACTATAATAAAATTAAAATATTTACATATTGTGTGGTCATTATTTCAGTTTTTTAACCGTACACAAAAAGTGGTACGTGTTTTAGAAAAAATACTTATATATACTTATTCAGTGATACGTGTAGGTGAATAAACAGACAAAATTAAAGTGTACCTAAAGCTTGCTTTTCTTTTTTCTTTTTTTTTTTTTTTTTTGCAACTCAGTGTAATCGGACGATTTTTAGTATCCATCTTTCTTTTCACACTGGTCTTTTTTTCAGAATAATTTTACATTTATTTAACCCATATCTCTCGTATATCTCAGAGGGGATATTAAAAAATCGAGCCACGCCTTAAGGTGTTCCTCTGCAAATGAAATGTTGTTCTTCTAAAACGTGAGGCTACCTTTCGGCTACCGGAAAATTTATTTTATTTAATGATGAAGTAAAATAAAACAAATTATTACAATTTTTCGGTAGCCAAAAGGTAGTAAGTTGGAAACTATACGTGTGACGTTTTAAAGGAACTTCAAAAGGCGTGTCTTACTGTTCAAAATAGGAAAATATGCCGAGCGTTAAGGGTTAATCGCAACTACATTTAGAGATAATTGCTCTAAAAGTAAAATAGTACTAAAAAAAGGGGCGTGTACTAAACAGGGCCGATTTTACAATTAGGCAAGTCTAGGCCACGCCTAGAGGCGCCAGCTAAAGAAATTAAAATAAAAGTTGCATTTTTAAAACTTTTTAATGAACTTTTCAACCAAAAGATTTAAATCAAGATTTACTATATAGGATTACAAGATTTACTTACTTACTAGATTTTATTAAAAAGTCTAGTAAGGCTTAAAGAACTGTTTTGTATGACCATAAAATGCTGCAGTATTCAGTTTCAAGTAATATTGATCGATATCGATGCTGCAATAAAGTAATAGACAAAACTAAAAATGTGACAATGCATGCAATATATTGCGATTCTTTCAAACTTTCTTTCATCCTTCTCCTGATATCGACCACAATGTTGTATGTATACATTGTAAAGGAGCCGGGGGAGGGGGGGCGGTATTAATATAATGTAATAATTTTTAAAGACATGGACTTAAAAGTTTCTTGGATAAGTTTCAGAGCTGATAGATTTTTAAGCCGAAACTATTAGAGGGACTTACAGACTAGAGAATAAAAGTAACTTCTTTTCTGGAGTTTTTGTACTACAATTATTCATAGGCAGTACTACATCTCCTTTCCTAGTACCTTTCATTTTTCTGTGTGCTTCTGTATAACTTCCCAGCAAAACCTCAGATGACGGCCAGCATGAGGCCAAGTGCTGGTTGCCAACAGTAGCTGCAGCTGGGCCGCCGGTGGCAAAAGTTACGGTGCCGCAGGGAATATGTTACGCCGGCCGTCAGTAGGCCATATTCAATCGATCCACTGTTGGCAGCCTGCAGTAAGTTAAAAATAAGTTAGTGGGCCAGTGAATGGATCGCTGCTGGCAACTAGCAGTATGATGAAAATAGGTAATGGGCCACTGATGGTAACCCACATTAGGTTGGAAATTGTTAGTGGGCCAGTGTTGGGCTACCTGGTGGCAAACATAACGTTTCTATGTTGTTGCTGGCAGCCTGCAGTGGGCCAGCTGTGGCAAACATAAAAAATTATATTACTGCCGGCAGTCTCCATTGGTCCTTTATATTTTCCCATTAAAGGCCCGCTTCACTCACCGTCGCCCGAAGCCGAAGCCAATGTTATTCTATGGAAAATTTTCTTTACAAATAACTCATTAACTAATACATATTTTTAAATTCTGTTTTCATATTCTGAAAATTCCCAACTGTTAAATTGACGGGCCTTTTTTAAATATATATATATATATATATTTTTTTTTTTTTTTTTTGAAGCTGCAAAATACGAATTTTCAATATGTGAAATTTTTCATTTTGCAAATTCAAAATATTATATTAAAAATAAAAAAAATACATTTTTTAAAAAAGGTCAGTCAATTTAACAGTTGGGAATTTTATGAATGTGAAAGCAGATTTTAAAAATATGTATTAGTTAATAAGTTATTTGTAAAGAAAATTTCCCATAGAAGAACATTGCCTCGGACTTCCGGAGACGGTAAGTGAAGAGGGCCGTTAATTGGCCAGCAGTCATTTAGTTATAGCTAATTTATTTATTTTATTGGTGATACCTTTAATTTTATTAGTGCTTTTTTCTTTTTCTTTCTTTCTTTTTTTTTTTTTTTTTTTTTTTTCTGATGAAGTAGCAGCCAGTTTTTCTATGCATCCAATATTTAATTTGATTTTGTACATATTCATTTTTAAATACTATTTACAAGTATTTGATTCATACACTATGGTTGTAAATTCGGGATTTCTAGTGCAGCATATAGGAAATATTCAGTTGATCCATTTTCCTTATGATAAAAGTTTAATTTTTTGTTTTCAGTGCAAATATTTCTCTATATTACATTTTTTGGAATAAAGGAGATTATGTTTTTTTTTTTTTTTTTTTTAAGTGTTCAAATTTCAATATGTTTAACTTTGTTACGCTATTTGATATAAATAAATCTAACTTTACATGTGAAAATTATACAATATTGAAACAAAAATTGTTATAAAGAGAGCATTGTAAAAAACACCATGAACTAAAAATAAATAAATAAATAATAAAAAATTGCAGCAATTGTTTCCGGTTGAAATAGCACGAAGACCCTTCATCAGGCGAAAGAAAGTGGGCACGAGTGCAGCAAAATTAATTTGCTGCAATCGTGCTTTTTGTTAAACTCACGAGGGGATGTGTTATTATTTCAACCTAAAAGAACTGATGCATTTTTTTTATTTTATTTATTTTTTTTTTGGGGGGGGGGGGAGGGCAATGTTTATGTTTATTTACAAATTTTTCTATTTATTACTACAGTACAAAATCTCAAATCCGGAATCGTCCGGACCATGGCCTTTCCGAATTTCGGACTTTTCCGGATTTTAGGCCACTTTCTGATTTACGGCAATAAAAAAACGGACATTTCCATTCAAAACGCCCTTTTAGTTAATAACTAGCTTACGCCGCCCGAGGGTGCGATTTCTTAAGAAATTGGAGTATACTCTTAAGTAACATGTACAATACTTTGAATAAACACCATAAAATTTTGCAAACAAAACGCAGGCAGCAGCGCTTGCGCTTTGTTTGCCGCACTCGTGCCTACTTTATTTGCCTGATGAAGGATCATGTTTTCTTTCCATCCGAAACGATTGTTGCGAGCTCTTACATTTTATGGTGTTTACTCTTATTACTTTTAAACACCAATTCTGTGGTGCTTTTTTATTATAACTCTTAAGTATCCAGAAAATCTTGAATATTTTTCTTTTCCCCTACATCAAATGGTACCCAATTCATAATTTTTTTCCTTCTTTTTAAAACAGCAGGCAGATGATCAAGTCAGAAAAATTCCAGAAATATACTGACATATATGCAGTACAGACACACAAACACACAGACCACTTGCCAAAAACCACTTTTTTGACTCAGGAGACCTTAAAATATGTAAATTAGGTGAAAACTTGATGTCGAAATTTTTGATCGATTACAATGCTTCCATTATCTAAAGTACTCTGATTATGGTTACTAATACTACTACTAATAATAATAATAATAACTAGTAGGCTACGCCCACTTTGCTGGTCACTATGTTTAAATGAATTTTCAAAATAATTGGACCAGTATTTATGTTTTACATCACATTATTAAAAGAAAAAAAAAAAGAGAACACTAAAATTATTTTATTGAAATTGCTCTAAACCTTGCTTCGGGTACCCGCTACCTACGGCAACTCTTTTTCCATCCGCATAGTAGTGTGAGCACCAGAGCACAGACAGACACATAGATACTTCTCTTTGTTTATATAGATTAGTTGACACAAATCCTGGCATAATTTCAGATAGAAATTGTCTATTTTATTGAAGGATTTTGTACTTTAAATAATGTAATGTATACGCTGTTAATAAATAAATATCCTCCTTTATAGTTCCTTAAAAAATAGAGGACCCATATTCCTGCTCTTCGATGTAATTTCTAGTCAATTTTGTCCTTTTATTACTTCCGATGTGAAACATTTTTTTTTTTTTTTTTTTTTTTTTACACACTTAACATTGCGAGTACCTTTCGTTTTCATCCCATGCTAAATCTATGGATTTTTAGCATCCCCCCCTCTATTTATACATTTAAAGTACGAGAGGTTCCAAAATAGAGGTCACTTCATGAATCTTTATACTATTCATGCAATGATAACATATATTACACCGACAAGCTTTTAGCTGTATACTTACAATAATTTTCATTTAAAAATAATTGATGAATTGACTTTTCTTCTCTTTTATTTCGTGAACACTGTTGCTCGTCATCTTGATAAACAAATTTCCTTCCTGCCCAATAGACCAACAAAAATAACGCTGATGCGACAACTATCAGTTACATTTTGTTGTTTTTAAGTACAGTACAGCTGGTTTTCTGATTTAATGAGTAGTCAGAGATATCAGTGTGGGAGTGTGTGAAGGATTTCTTCTGCATGCAAAAATTCAAGAAAAAGAATTTCACTTGTTAATATAATGTATAATTTTACTTCAAATATATTTTTGAGTGTGTTTATTTACATTTTTTAACAAAATATGAAATTTCTTAGACTTCTGTCCATCTATCCGCTAATTTCCTTCTTTAAAAATGTTTTTAGAATCCCATAAAACTCATATATGTCATTTTAGAATTTCCAGATTTATTGTCAACGTCAACGTAGTTGATTCGGAGTACCTGCAATCGGTCACAACCGTTGCTTACCTCCATCGGAAGTGCCAAAAAACATAAAAATAATTTTACAGAAAAGAAAATATTAAAAAGCCGAAGGCTTTTTAATTAAAAAATACATTTGGAATTTAGTCTCAGAAACACCCCCACGTTAGCAGGGAAAAGATTTATTGTAGGAAGCTTGTCACAAAAATTTGTAGAGGTAGCACAAATGGTTTGAGTATAAAAATTCATAAAATAATTTTGATACATTACAGTCTAAGAGGAGTTTCTTATCAGCGCACGCAAAAATTTTTGTACAACGTTAATAATATAGATCAACATAGGTTTTAACGATGCAATAAAAAAAAATTTCCAATCAAAAATAACAAAATAAATATTTGCGATTCATTTATTAGCGATGCACAAAAACATTCTTATCCTTCACGGGAAATTGATGGGGGAACTATTTCAGTTTCGTAAAAGAGAAATTATTTTTCTTACTTGCATTCAAATAATAACTTTTATTATAAAATAAAATAAAAAAGTTTGTTATGGTTACCACTTTTTTTTTTCTTTTTTAATAATAGTTTATAGAAATTACATATTAAAATTATTATTTATTAAATTTATTTTCTGCGATGAAGGCAGGCGATTTGATTTTCATTTCAAAGAAGCATAATATATTAAATTTCGAAAAAAAAAAAAAAAAAAAATCAATTTTTTACCAATATCCGAGAAATTTTTTAAGTATTTTACTTTCTTATATGTATATATATATATATATGTGTATATATATATATATATATAAGAAGAAAAATTTCGACTTCCAGTTTTCGATGTATTTCCATGTTTTGAGATTCCTGAACACGATTTGACCATTTTTAGAAAGTTTCTCTCTGTGAGTGTGCATAAAAAAATTTGTAGACGTTGTATCTCACGAACCAATGGACGAAATTAACCAAACTTGATATGGTCAGACCATGATTAAAATCGTTTCCGATTACATTTGTGGATCATTCACTCAACACATAGCTCTATATTTCTACTTCTTCGTAATTTTCAGTATGACACAGTGTAGGAAGAAATTTTATATAAATGTACTAATTATATATTTTTTTTTAAATGAATTAAAAAAATAAATATTTAAGTAACTAACAACCAAGCAGGATTTCTTTTCTTTTCTTTTTTTTTTTTTTTTTTTGTATAAGTTGAGAAATCGCTCGCCCTTCCCCGTGATGGAGTAAATTTTCAATGCTGGTATTTTTCAAAAGAACTCGTCAGTATCTTTTAAGTAAATAACTGAATAAAATTTGTGGTAAATTAAAACAAAGTTATAAATTATTAAAAAAAAAAAAAGCATTTTTCAAGATGTTGGCACAAAATTGATTTTTTTTTTTTTTTTTAATTGAGAAACACTTTTCTAAGATGAAAATCGTTTGCATGCATTCGGGAAAATAATCTTAACAAATTATCTGCACTGCGCAAATTTGCATAATAAAAAAATATAGAAGAAAGTTTTGTGGTGCTACAACATACTAGTTTTTGTCAAAAATAAAAAAAAACAATAAATTTTCCTTAAAATATCACAGATACATAATTCAACCTTTCGTTTTAAAAATACTGGCAAATTCTTTTCAAGGATACTCATATTGGAAATTTACTTTATCTGGTATATTTCTCCCTCAGGGGTGGGGAAGCAACGTTTGTACATTTACAAAAAAAAAAAAGTAGAAGTAAACTTTTTGGATTTCTATGACTTAAAAAAAATTTTGAGCTTACACCGAGGGACAGACAGACAATTTCTCATATTAAGTTCATCAAAACAACCCAAAACGTGCAAAATCTGTCGAAAACCGGACGCCGAAAATTTCCCGAACCTAATGCTTTCTTCTTAAATACACTGAAGGAAGAAAACATAAAAATAAAACATTAACTATAAATATTTATAATTATTCTAATAACATTCTCCCGTCCATATAATATAAATATATAAATTAAGATCCATAATTTTTATTTTATGAAATTTATTAAATTAATAATAAAAATAACAAATGTAACTAGAACGTTAACGACTATCATAACTTACTTAAAACCGATCAACTGAATATTCGCTTTCTAGAAATCCTTTTATTATAATAATGACTTTAGATTTAAACACCTTTAAAAAATAGTATTTAAAAAATAATAGAAAATCAAATTAATAATTGAATTACTTACTCATATAATATATTATTTTTTCGTGATTTAACATCTTTCAGTCTAGAATCTACATCCGCAGACTACAACAACGAACAAACTTCGTATGAAATGGCAGATGGCGAGCGAATTTCAAATCAACAGAAAATAAATCACAGCGCCCTCTAGGCATACAAATTGGTTATGGCCTAATAATTTGTGGCCACAACATGAAAAATATTATGTTGGCCTTGTGGTGATAGCCTGCATAAGGCCAACTGTGTTTATTTCACTTCTGGACAACCGACCATTTTTCTTTAGGCCTCCAATACTGCTGGCAGCCATAAACGGCCCACTGGTGGAGTTATACGGGGCAACCGGCAACTGATGGCAAGTGCAGGATGCCGGCTGTAGGCCATAATGAGCCCATCAATATAAGTTTTGCTGGGTTATCTCAGTTTAAGGAGAGTTTAATTTTAATGACTGTTTCATGTTAAAAAGTATTCACATTATAGATACGAATCAAAATTTCTCTGAAAATTTTCTCGAGATCTTTTCTTTATTATTTTAATTTTTGTTCTTATACCGCTTATTATGGAATATTTACGATTTAAATGCATACACAATAATTTTTTTTATTTTCATCAACACCCATAATTAATGACTGTTAAAAATTATGTTGAGTTCTTTTGCATTATCTTGGATTTTATAGTTCTTTTTCCATGCAGCATGAAAAAATTTGTGTTTATTACTGGTTATCAGTGATTATTTCTTTCGTTTCTAATTACTATTTACTGTAGAAAATATTTTTCACTTAAACGAAATATATTAGTAGGTTATACAGGCGTATATCAGCTTAAATTGTAACTTTTCTGGATCAATCATCTAAAATAATTTTAATGCTATAAATATTACCTACGAATAGTTAATCCTTGAAAAATATATCAATGACATTATAGGATTTAAATGTCCCTCTAAAGTTGTGCAATGAGCTTTTAGCGACGGTCTTCAAATACACCCTCAGGTATCGACGCAAGACATGCCTTCACAAATTTGATCTTATAGGGAGAAGGTACAGTCGGCTGCAAAATTATTCGAGCACTAGCCAATAATTCCTATATTTAAAAAGTACACTTAAGACTGTTTTGCTAAGTAAATCCTTGTCGAATCATGTTCTTAGACTGATTAAGAACATGACTCGACAAGGATTTATTTAACAAAGCTGTATTAAGTGTACTTTTTTTTGGCAAGGATTATTGCTAGTGCTCAAATAATTTTGCAGCCGACTGTAGTTTCCACGATTTGGTAGCTTCGTTAATTCCCCCAGAGATATTAATTTTACGGGACAAGGAGAATATTGAAGACTCGGCAAAAGACTGTCTTAGGCCGGTTCGTGAATCGGACCTTCAATCATCCGATTACGAGCTCGATATTTTGCTAACTACCTAGCACCGCTTTTCACGGATAGTATTATTTCAATCGAACCTAATTTTATTATTATTGAAAAATGACAAAGATGACTTGCGCTGGAACCAAAGCGAGTGTATATTAAGTGGCTCAATATAACGTTAAATTTTCGGTAACGTTAAATTAACGATAACAGCGACAATACTGCGAAGTGGTCGTGCGGCAAGCTAGAGCGGAGCAAAGCATTATGGGTAAATAATGCAGAAATGTTATTTACTGCCTCATTTTGGCAACTTAGCACATTGGCGATTGCCAGGTATTTGTTTACGTATTATCAATTCGGAATTCATAATACGTAAACAAATACTTGGCAGTTGCCAAGACGCTAAGTTGCCAAAATGAGGCAGCGGATGATGTTCATTTCGATTCTGGCTCATTAATTTCCAAACGCGAGAATCTGATAAGTTTGTTGCAATGCACTTTGTTGTTAAGATATTTTGTAGTTAATGATATGAGTGTACTAATTTTTTTGCACACCAATATAAAAAATAAACATATATAAGACATTTTTACATTAATAGATATGACTTATCTATTTAGTTTTACCTATACATCAATTTAATATACATATAGCTATGAAAGTCCAAAATTTTATTTAATAAAAACTTAAGCCTTATTTATTTTTTTTATAAAACAATGCTTTGGACAAAGTAATAAATAAATGTCCCTATGAAAAAATTATGCATTCCTTCAGATCAATATAATTAACATTTCAGTTAAGCATCAGTAATGCAGAATACAATTAAAGAGCTGCCAGAAACCATGTACGTAATAATTTCCTGTGTCGACAACTCTGTTAATTCTAGAGTTAAGAATTTAAAGTGGAGTCACCTTGCGAGAAGAAATAATAATAGACAGACCACCAAAGTCGTATTTTGGTTTCCGTGAGATAAGAAAAGACCGAGGAAGGTACCACTGTGTCGTTCGAGCGATCAAATTAAATTGTGAAGTTTGGAAGAAAATAATTGAGAAGAATTGTAGAAACAGGCAGGTACCGATTTTCTCTCTTGGAGGCCCAGGACACTCATGTTCAATGGGCCCTTTTTTCCTATTCTTTAATATTACAACAAACAAAACAAACCGCTTATTTCCGATTCTGTCATCTAACAATTCACTTTTTATTTTGTTGGTTAAGAGAAAGGCTAAACAAGATTCGTCGCTTGTCTATCGGATCGGCGTACGTCGCTCCCGTGTATCTGCATTGCGGTGCGTGTCTTCGATTTAGTCAGTGTTACCAGATTGGGGACATTTTTTATTTAACTACCACCAATAATTTTGAGAAGTGATATTTGATATATATAAAAGACAATTAATCTTCGAAGTGATTAGGCAACAGTTACAATTAAAATTTGTTGATAGTTATTGAATTAAAAATGTCCCCAGCACTGGATTTAGTTAGCCTTAGTAAAAGTTTGGAATGCAAGTATCAGTAGTATGCTGTTGTATTTGCGTTCAGTGAAAATATTGCTAATTTTCCGATCAGTTGATAGTTTCCTTAAAAGATCATCACCATGATTTATAAAACAGCGCAGCAATTCCTCCATCTATTGACGAAAAATAAAAACCAACGTTCATTATAGCAAAATTTGGAAATGTTTCATTTAAAAATGTATGAGGGAATTTCTTGGGGCCCCTTCACTGTGAGGGCCCAGGGCACGGGCCCCGAATGCCCTACCTTAAATCAGGCACTGGAAGCAGGTCAGATTCACCTATATAGGTGAGGCCTTCCTTCTGCAGTGCATTGATAATGTCTGAAACTTATGATGTTGTTGGGGCCGGTGAAAGTGCGGGTGAATTAACACGGCGCACCACTCAAAGAAGGTAGTCGAGATTCGATTACTGGGCGATACAAATTTTATTTAATTTGGAAAAAAAAGATTAAGAATTTTAACAAAATACAGAAATAAATTAAAAAGTAAATTAATAAATTAAAAAAAAAAAAAAAATGAGCTACAATCTAGAGTGAAATAAACTCTAATATTATTCGTTCTTCAATTTCAGACAAGGAAAAAAAAAAAAAGTGAGTCTATTTTCAAGAGGGGTGATCGCTATGTCTGAGAGGAGTATTTCTCAAAATGTTATCTCTGTGGTGCATTTTTTGTTTATTGATTCACTTTTACTTTCGGTCTTAAATTTTCACCTTAAATTTGATTTGAATATCATTATATAAAATTTGATTCAAAATATCAGTATACATTTTTCATGTGTCTTGTTCAAGAGGAAATAAAGTTTGTAGGTATTGTACTAAGATGATTTAGAATAAAGTTTATTAAAATTCTAAGAGAAATTAGCAGAAAACGGAGGGATAATTATTTAGATAACGCTTCTTAGAAAACAGGCTACGAAAATTACCGGGGTTTCTACTAAAACTTCTGAAAGGATTATCAAGGTCATTCAAACATCATGAAAAAAAGAAAATTGCTCCATTATTTTTATTCATCAGATAAACGATTTTATTATTATTATTATTATTATGTTTTTACATATGCATACTTAGAAAATTCACCACCATTAAATTATCTATCGTTTATATATATATATATATATAGATAGATAGATATATATATAATTAAATTTTTAATATCTTTCATCTTGAAAATAAATTAAAAACAATTTAAAAATCAACGGTTTTTTAAAAAATAACAGCTGATTACCAGCCTCAAATTTATTGAACTTTAAAACGTAATTAAACTAGTTGACATAGGTGGACTCTGCTCAGTTCCCCATCATATATAATATGATATGTTCTCATAAATTTCTAGTACAGGAAATGAATTTCACCAAACGCTTGATACAGTGACAGAATGAATAACTCGCCTAATAGGCTATCCACCGTTCACTTCAATTTATCGTATTTTAATCTATTAATTCATTTTATTCGAGTCAGTTTCATAGTTTAGATTTCATGCTACTATTTCCAATGCAACAATCCCCAAAATGCATGTTTATATGGAAAATTTTCAATTTTGCTTGGTTGATAAAATTTTAAATTGCGAATAACTTACGAAACTTTCTTATTATAATAATTGTAGTCAATCATTTTCAAACAAGTATCTAAAATGTTATTCTGAAGTTGTCTGATGTATTTATGATCCTCAAAATTGACGTTTATGCTCAATTCTGCCCTATTCTGCCATTTATGCAAATAGTAAATTCCAAATAACTTACGAATTTTTTAAATTGGGAAATTCATAGTCTATGATATTTATACCATTATCCTAAATAATATTTAAAAAGTGGTCTGACATCTTTACGATGAAAATATCACTCAAGATTCACGTTTATGTGAAATTTTACCCTATTCTGCCATGTTAAGAAATTCGTAAATTTCCAATAACTTACGAAATGTTTATATTGTAAAATAACGAATATTAGCAATAATATTCATACCAGTATCCTAAATAAAATTTAAAAAGTGGTCTGACATCTTTACAATGAAAATATCAATCAAGATTGACGTTTATGTGAAATTTTGCCCTATTCTGCCATGTTAAGAAATTCGTAAATTCCCAATAATTTACGAAATTTTTATATTGAGAAATTCATAGTCAATGATATTCATGCCAGTATCTTAAATAATATTTTAAAAGTAGTGTGACATCTTTACGATGAAAATATTATAAACAATATTTTAAAACTGATCTGACTTCTCTGCGTCAATTTGTTTTGAGTAACGCACTAACGGACTAACAAACTAACAGACACCCTACAAACGGACATCATACAAATTTTGTCATTTTCGGAATCCTCATCTGAAAACGTGTAAAAAAGTCAAAAAACCGAGGTCGAAAATTTTCACGATTACCTAAGTTCCCCATAGTATGATGGGGAACTAATAATGTGTAATATGTAAAGAATAACAACGGGGCAAATTTCTCCGTAATTTAGCATGGTCTTTCAATGACCTTGACTGTAACTAAACCTTAGTCCTAATTTACCCTAATTAATCCAAAGATCCTTAATCCTAAATTTGATCCCAAAGAAAAGACAAAAGAAAAAAAGCATGTTTATGAAAGAACAGCTAACGATGAATTTGACTGTAGCGATATTAGACGAATAAATTGGTTCTTCTATTGAGAAATACTTCATGTCGAATTATCGTGTTGTGTATAAGGAGGAAGGGGAGAAATAGAATTTTTACCAAAAACAAATTTAATTTCAAAAATCAATAAAACGCAAGGCGATTATGATAGATGAATGAATTCAAATATCTTTAGTAAATAGGCATCAGAAAAACTTAACTTACCGAGAAGTACAGTAATCATTGTCATTGATAAAACACCTCCTATAATAAAATCCCTGATAAGATCAGCCGAAGAAATAAAAACTAAATTATTTCGCAACAAAATACAATGCTAATTTTTTAGATGTGTTAAAGTTGAATTATTAGAATTTATTAAATTAAATCCCCTCCAATTAAAATTTACAAATTTCATCAATTGTTACAAAAACATGCTTTTGATATACTCCGCCTCCTATCTAAAGCTGCAGGTAGTTAATTTTTTGGGAGGAGGTTCAAATTATAGCGCACAATGTTAATTCTTTAGAATATAGTATAAATTAACAATTTTCAACAAATCTGCACATTTCGTGGGGGGGGGGGGGGGAAGAGCGAATGGGTCAACTACTAGAAAAATCCCATTTTGAAACGGCCCAACGGTGGTTGAGTGATTCTGCGCTCAAAGCTGGTAGACGTGAAGTGCCGGGTTCGATCCCAGGTCGCGCTCGTCGGCCTAGCCTTTGGGCGTTTTCCTTGGTTTTCTCCAAAACTTTTTAAATACGGGCTAGGACTCCTTAGAAAGACCCCCACGGAGGGCACTCTCCCTCAGGCCTAGGACCTACAGCAGTCAATCGGCCTTATTTCCGAAATCCAATCTAATCCCACTTTGAAACTATTATTATATATAACATAATTGTAGAAAAAGTAACAAAGAAATCATTTCCAGTTATTAAGTATCTAAAAATTTTATGAATGATTATATTAGACTTTAAGAAATTTCCATTAATTGCTCAATTACTGGTCTGTTCACAATAATACAATTGAAACAGAGCAGCTATAAGCGATCATCATACATACCATGTTTTGTGAATTTACAAGTTAAAGGAGTTGAGATTTGAGCCTTCGTACATAATATTTCCAACTAATCTTTGCAAATCATTTTACAAATCATATATTAGAATTAGAGTGTACATGCACAGAAAAGGAAGTGTTGAAAGGGAATGAATATTTTATAGTAATTTGGGTTAATATTACAACTTTTCCGTAGAAAAGCACTATCTGACTATCACTATCAGAAAACCAGTTACAAAAACACCCACTTAAAACATTATAATTATTCCGTACTTTATTTAAAAAAAAAAAAAAAAAAAAAAAAAAACATTGGATTTTCTTGTTTGGGAATAAGAACAAATGAAAAGTTTCATGTACTTACGAGTGAAAATAAATCTGGGTATGCAACTTTATAGGAGTGTTTAATTTTCTAAACAATTATTTTTATAAAATCTCTTTTAAATTGTCGATTGTTGGTTGGGTTTTACGTCGCACTATGGTTGCGCAATAGGCAATGGGCGACGGTCTGGGACTCGCCTAGAGAGGTGGTCCGGAGAAATGCCATCATGATTTTGATCCTCGAAGGAAGGGATGGCTTTCCTGCTTCGATGAACCGCAGAGATATAATTTTGAGGGGAACATGGAGGACATTGGCATGACAGATTTTATGTGCACCAGTCACCATTAGTCTACACAACGGTCTTTGGTCTGCTCGAGTATCAAACCCGCAGTCTTCCAATTACGAGCCCTGCGCGCTACTGACTGGACTACCTCCCCCCCCCCCAAAAAAAAAAAAAAAGAAAAAAAAAAAGAAGAAAAAAATCAAAGCGTCTAGTGAATAAAAATTAAATATCCGTAATTTATAGAAAAGTAAAAAATACTATTCTATTTTCTTGATCGGAGATAATAACACAGGAAAAATTTAATTTACTTAAGAGTGAAAATGAATGCAAGAATGTCTTATAGACTTTAGACAATTTCAATTGATCTTAGATTTAAAATTTTAATAATAAGCCTTAAATTTTCTTTGGCTTTGCTTCATTCTTCTAAAGTAATTTCATGAAATTTTCAAGAAATAAAGTAGCTGAAATAAAGAATATATAAACATTGTCACAGATATTAACTTTATAAAACTCGTAAGTAATTTTTTAAATATTTATTTGTATAAAATATCTTTTCATTTGTTGAATTTTCATTATAACTGCATAGTCTTTTTCGGAAAATAAGACAGCTTTTCTATAATAAAGAACTTCCAGAAAACCAGTTAAAAACATCCACTGAAAAAAAAAAAAAAAAAAAAAAAAAACGAACTTTATAGAAAGGCGGAAACTACTCTTCAATTTTCTTGTTCGGGAATAACAATTCATGAAAAGCTTCACGTACAAGTAAAAATTAATGAAAGTATATGTTAGGAAATTAGTCTTTGTAACTAATCGCAGCTTAAAAAAATCATATTATAATAAAAACCTTAATTTTCTTTATTTTGGTTATAATTCCTCTGTCCGTGATCTAAAAAGAAAGAAAGAAAGAAAACAAGAAAGAAAAATCATGCAGTACGCATTGATTAGTAACACTTTCCAACTGTACGCAATTGTTGTATCGAATAACTATTAATATTCTTTGCCTACGTTATCGCACAACAGAGAGAAGGACTGAAACACATACAGATAGACTAATTGATTTTAAAATTACTCTTAGGCATTTTGGAAAGTGTTAAAAAGGCTTAACGCAAAAGAAAATGCAGCTGTTAGATTATAATTAAAGCTTTTAAACTCTCTGTATGTTTTACTGTAGCCCTGTAAATCTGAAAGTTAATCATGTCATATTCTATACAAAACAATATTTTAGAATATTAATAATACATGTCAATGTTTTTAAGATTTTTGTAGTAGAAAGTTTTTTAAATATAACTTTAAAAAAATTCTTTACTAAAACGTAATACATTGGCTTTTTTTTTTTTTATTGTTGTTGTATATGTCCCTGTAAAGAAATTAGTTGAACAGGACCTATTAATGACATTTTCAATAGGGAACATTCCATAGGGAACTTGAGTGTATCATTTTTAAAAAATTCTCAAAATATTCACGGATGATAGGAGCCGGAGACAAACAGACAGAAAGGTAGACAATCGGACAGACAAATGCACAAATTGAAATCATATTCCCACTAAAATTATAAAAGAAGTGTTAAAATGCTCATTTAAACGAAAGTGCAATTCCAGCAAATTTTTATTAATACCTCTTAATGTAACTGATAATTTTTGTGTGGCCCTGTAAATCTAATGCTAACCATACTATATTACATAGAAGGTACACTCTTTTGTGCATACGAGTAATATATTTCAATTGCATTAAGCTTTGTGGAAAATAAACTTATTAAAATTTGGTTTATAAAAATAACTCTCATACAACACAATGCTCTGGAGTACTTTTAAGTGCCCCTGTACACAAACCAGTTAGAAATGTACTCTATTTTACATAGGAAACTTCCGATAGGGAATTGAATAAAATATTAAAATTTCATTAAAATTTCTATACATTAAAGGTATTAAAATATGGCTTATAGAAACTCCTCTCATAGAACACAATGTTTTCGAATACTTTTGGGTGTCCCTGTACACAAACCAGAAGAGGTATTCATTCCATTTTCAATAGGGAACATCGGATAGTAAACCTGAGTAAAATATATCGGTTTAAAGAAATTCTACAAATACTTACGGGAATTAGAGCGCAGAAAAACAGACAGAGAGACGGACAGAAGAACAGTCAGACACATACACAAGTGGAAATTATATTCACACTAAAAAAATGACAGTAAGTGTCAAAAACGCTTAATGTAAACGAAAGTACAATTCTAGCAATTTTTTATTAAGAGCTCTTAATATAACTGAATATTTTTGTGTCACACTGTAAATCTAATGGTAACCATGCTATATTCTATGCAAAGCATTCTTTTGTGCATATAAATAACATATTTCAATTTCCTAAAACTTCTTTGAAAGTAAAGTTACTAAAATTTGATTTATAGTAATATCTCACAAAGAACGCAAGGCTTTGGAGTTATTTTGAGTGTCCCTGTACATAAACTAGTGGGGGTACGTAATCTATTTTATATAGGAAACATCCAATAGTGAACTAGAATAACATATTTCAATTTCATGAAGATATTGTACAGTAAAGGTATGAAAATATGGTTTCTAGAAATACCTCTCATAGAACACAATTCTTTGAAATACTTTCGGGTGTCCCTGTGCACAAAGCAGTAGAGATATAAACTCCATTTTCAATAGGAAACATCCGATAGTAAACTTGAATAACATATATCAGTTTCAAAAAATTCCATAAATTATTACGGGAGTTAGAGAGCGGGCAGACAGACAGACGGACAGATACACAAATTGATATCTTATTCGCACTTAAAAAAATGTTTGGAAGTGTTAAAAACGCTTAATGTAAACGAAAGTAGAATTCTAGCAAATTTTCAATAATAGCTCTTAATGTAACAGAATATTTTTGTGTCACCCTGTAAATGTAATGCTAATCATGCTATATTCTATGTAAAGCATTCTTTTGTGCATATAAATAACATATTTCAATTTCCTAAAACTTCTTTGAAAGTAAAGTTACTAAAATTTGATTTATAGTAATATCTCACAAAGAACACAAGGCTTTGGAGTTATTTTGAGTGTCCCTGTACATAAACTAGTGGGGGTACGTAATCTATTTTATATAGGAAACATCCAATAGTGAACTTGAATAACATATTTCAATTTCATGAAGATATTGTACAGTAAAGGTATGAAAATATGGTTTATAGAAATACCTCTCATAGAACACAATTCTTTGAAATACTTTCGGGTGTCCCTGTGCACAAAACAGTAGAGATATAAACTCCATTTTCAATAGGAAACATCCGATAGTAAACTTGAATAACATATATCAGTTTCAAAAAATTCCATAAATTATTACGGGAATTAGAGAGCGGGCAGACAGACAGACGGACAGATACACAAATTGATATCATATTCACACTTAAAAAAATGTTAGGAAGTGTTAAAAACGCTTAATGTAAACGAAAGTAGAATTCTAGCAAATTTTCAATAATAGCTCTTAATGTAACAGAATATTTTTGTGTCACCCTGTAAATCTAATGCTAATCATGCTATATTCTATGTAAAGCATTCTTTTGTGCATATAAATAACATATTTCAATTTCCAAAAATTTCTTGGAAAGTAAAGTTATTAAAATTTGATTTATAGAAATATCTCTCATAGAACGCAATGCTTTAGAATAGTTTTGAGTGTCCTTGTATATAAAACAGAGTTGTTATTTAATCCATTTTATACAGGAAAAATCCAATAGTGAACTTGAATTACATATTTCAATTTCATTAAGATATGTGTACAGTAAAGGTATGAAAATATGATTTATAGAAATACCTCTCATAGAACACAATGCTTTGAAATACTTTCGGGTGCCCCTGTACACAAACCAGTAGAGGTATAAACTCCATTTTCAACAGGGAACGTCGGATAGTGAACTGGAATAACATATTTTAATTTCATTAAGATATGCGTACAGTAAAGGTATGAAAATACGATTTATAGAAATACCTCTCATAGAACACAATGCTTTGGACTACTTTCGTGTGTCCCTGTATACAAACCAGTAAAGATATAAACTCCATTTTCAAAAGCGAACATACGATCGTGAACATGAATAACATATATCAGTTTCAAGAAATTGCACAAATATTTACGGGAATTATAGCGCGGAGAGACAGACAGACGGACACACATAGACAGACAAACCGAAGTCATTAACAATTTTGAACATTGTTGGGAAGTGTTAAAAATGTTAGAAAGTGTTAAAAACGCTTAATGTAAACGAAAGTTCACTTGTAGCAAATATTTATTAATAGCTCTTTATATAACTGAATATTTTTGTGTCACCCTGTATATCTAATGCTAATCATACTATATTCTATGCAAAGCATTCTCTTTTGTGGTTATAAATAACAGATTTCAATTTCATAAATCTTCGTGTAAAGTGAAGTTATTAAAATTTAGTTTTTAGAAAGATCTCTCATAAAACTCAATGCTTTGGAATACTTTTGTGTGTCCCTGTACACAAATCAGTGGTGGTATTTGCTCCATTTTATACAGGAAACACCCGACAGTGAACTTGAATAACATATTTCAATTTCATTAAGATTTGTGTACAGTAAGGGTATAGAAATATGGTTTATGGAAATGCCTCTCATAGAACACAATGCTTTGAAATACTTTTGTATGTCCCTGTACACAAATCAGTGGTGATATTTACTCCATGTTATACAGGAAACATCCGAGGGGTCCTTGTACACAAACTAGTAGAGGTATAAACTCCATTTTCAACAGGGAACATCCGATAGTGAACTTGTATAACATATTTCAATTTCATTAAGATTTTTGTACAGTAAGGGTATCAAAATATGGTTTATAGAAATGCCTCTCATAGAACACAATGCTTTGAAATATTTTCGGGGGTCCCTGTACACAAACCAGTAGAGGAATAAACTCCATTTTCAATAGGGAACATCCGATAGTGAACTTGAATAACATATATCAGTTTCAAGAAATTCCATAAATATTTACTGGAGTTAGAGCGCGGACGGACAGACAGACAGACAGACAAACCCAAGTCATAAACACTTTTCAACCTTGTTGGAAAGTGTTAAAAAGATGTTTCTTTACGAGGGGCTTTTAAAAACACTTTTATAATCTTAAATTGTACATGTTTAAATTTCGAAATGGTACAATGCCTCTACATCCCCCCCCCCCCAAAAAAAAAAAAAAAGAAATAAAAGAAATAAAAGGCGCATCGATGCAAAAAGTTGTTTTAAGTCTCGAGAAAAGGGCCTAATTGTACTAAAACTATCTAAAACCTTTCATTAGACAATGTATAGAAAATAAATGTGTATAGCATGAGATATATATATATCCACTGATATATAAAAGAAAAGAAAAATTTAAAAGTAAAAAAAAAAAAAAAAAAAAAAAAAAAAATCAAATTTTAAAGCATTTGGCATTTATTTATTATTTATTTACTTTTTTTCATGAGGGGGTCATGTTGGAATTTAAACATTTAGCTTCAGTTAAATTTAGAAATCAACCCTAAGTTTTTACATTTATTTTTAATTTGAGGTTATTATCGTCATAGGTGTAGCGTTAGGGGGGGGGGGGGGCATGAGACCCCCAATCTTTCTGAACATTAAAAACTTTTAGACATATTATGTGACAAAGTCAATAAAGAACTGTGATATCGCACCCCGGAGAGGACAGTGACACACGTCAAAAAATGGCAATTATGATATAATGCAATTGAAAAATGTATATGAAGTACCTCTACGTACACGTAAAGCATCACCTATCTACTCTTTTTCGCAATGTATCTACCTGAGAGGCTGTTATATCCGTTTTATTGTACATTAGTCGATGCTTTTATTGTTATCTTTAAGATGATATATATATATATATATATATATATATATGTGTGTGTGTGTTTATTTTTAAACTACATTTTTGAGTTGCGTCACTTTTCTTGCTGGGGTTACTTAATGTATACTGTAATAAACTTTTATGGAAATTTACTAAAATATATATCCAGGTTCTCTGTCAATTTATAATAATTCGTAGTTAAAAGTAAATAATCGAAATTATCAAATTTTTTTCTGTATTTTTATTTGTTTTGTTTATTTAACTTCTCAAAAAAAAAAAAAAAAAATGTTTTTTTTTTTTTTTTTTTTTTTTTTTAAGCATTCCAAGTTACAAACATAGTCTCCTCAATAATTAATTATATTCTTAAAATTTACATAAAATAGATTTTTTAACATCTCCATTTATTTTTCTCTGTAATTTTCCATGAAAAAAACTAAAAACAAATGATTACCAGCAGTTTTTTTTTTCTTTTTTAATTTTTATAAGTGTGGATATTGATAATTGATTAAAAGTGTAATTATTGATATAATTTTTCAATTATTTCTGTATATTTGATGCAAAATACGGCAATAGAATTTATTTTCAGTAAACTAGCTATGTTATTGTAACAACTATGTGTGTTGCAGTAACTACAATATATATAAAAAAAAAAAAAAAAAAGAAAAAAGAAAAAAGAAAGAAAGAAAGAAGGAAAGAAAAGAAAAAAGTTCTTAAAAAGTAACATTTTCCGAAAATTCTCCACCTTTGATTACAAACGAATTGTTTTATTCTACTCATTAATTAGACTTTATAAAACTGACATTCGAAACAAAAATTAAAATAGTAATTTTACTTAATTTCAGAATTTTAGAAATAAGATGGCTCAGAATACGAATATTTATTTTTTCCTATTATTGTTCAATTTTCTATTATTATTATTTTCATGTACAACGAAATATTTCATGCATTCCAACTCAATATGACAAAAATATTTATTTTAAAATTTAATAGGAATGTAGCCACGTTTAAAATTTTTATATCTTAAATAAATAAATTAATAAATAAATATTTTTAAGTTATAATATGCTGTTTTATGTTATGCCTAATTTTATTAATCAGAATTATATTTCCTTAAATTTCTTTCAAAACAATCTTAGATCAAAAATAAAAATTTTAGGAATTAAACATATTAGAACTTATAAAAATAAATTCGGAGAAAAATGAATTTAAAGTTTTAAGCAAAACTTGCACAAATATTAAAAATCATGTCTTTTGATTTAATTGTGGCATAGGTGTCGGCTTAACTGGGTGAACGGGGCCGGTCACCATAGCTTTTTTTTTTTTTTTCTTTCTTTTCTTTTTTTCACGGGAGCGAAAATATCTGTCTGCCTCCGTGCTTCCAACTTCTAAAGGTCCAAATTTCAAACGCGAAAATTAGTTTTATCATTGTATTTGAATTTTATAGTACATCATTTATTTATTTATTTTTTCTTCTTCTTCCCTCTCTTTCTTTACTGATGGGTTAGCAGCAGGATCTACAGTACTTCATACAATTCCCATTTGGCGAGATTGAAGAAAGAACATCTGGTAGGTCAACCCCTAAAGATAGGTTGAGGCAGAAAAGCTATTGTTCATGGTCAAGGCGGTTTGGAGTATGTGTGCAACTTTCGGGAATTCTATTCTCAAGAAAAGTGATACCGACAGAAAAGCTTTTGTTCATTCAGTTTAGAGTAACATTTGGTATCCATAGCACACAAATTTCATGCTGAAAGTTTTCCTTTTAATCAGTTATGTACTAAGACGTAAATTACCAATATTTAAGAGGAAGCACACTGATAATGCTGTTAAAAATACAGATTTTTAGTTAAATATTTCCCTTTAATTTAAATTTATTTGTATTTGTCTGTCCATTATTTATTTGTTTATTTATTTACCAATCTCTGTTTATGTCCGATTAAAATCAGTATTCAATTTCACACGAGAAAAGGGAAGAAGAATGTTGGTTGTTGGTTGAAATAGTTATCAATTGACTACACTTGGTTCTAGGCATATAAGTGGAACGCGCTCCATGGGGGTCTTTCTAAAGGGTCCTAACCTGTATTTACACTAGTTTCAGAGAAAGCCACGGAAAACTCCGAACGGCCAGGTTGACGAGCGTGACCTGGGATAGAACGCAGTGCTTCTCGTCTGCTAGCTTTGTGCGCAGAACTGCTTGACCATTGATGAGGCAGGGAAGACGAAAGAGTTATCAAAAATGATAGCTCATAAGTTCAAAACCGGAAAAAAATGGTAACGGAAAAAATGGTAAACGGAGAAAATGGTAACGGAAGAATGGCGGAAAAAAAGTCCCCGGAAAAAAAGGTCACCCCAAAAAAAAGTCACGCGGAAAAAAAATAAAATAAATTTGTTTTAAAAGCTTCTAAGAAAATTTAAGAATGAGTATGGTTTCGATTTGTCTTTCTGTTTGTTTGTTAACCTCTATGATCAAGAACTTTTTTCCGATAATAGTTATTGAAGGGCTTGGGGCTGGTATACCTAATTCAAGTTTTCTATGGTCAATCGATATTCACTATTGAAAATGATACAATTATCGCAACTGATGTGTGTAGAGGGACTTTCAAAAATATTTCTGATGCATTAAAGTCAGTGATCGGTATTTTTAAAAGAATCTTTATTTTATACTAAACATAGTACTGGAAATACCTTTGCGCTTTTTGCAGGTGGTAAAAAAGAACGCGTACCTTTTTATTCTGTGAAAACTCAGCACAAAGATGTTTAAATGCATATAAAAAGGTAATATTTAAAAGATAAAGACAAGTAAGAATAACGTGAAATATTTGTTTACTAATATTAGATATACCTCTTCCATTGGACTGCCATAAAAGAATATTTTGATGAGACAACGTATAATCGAAATTTTAGTGAACAATTTAGAAACTTACAAGTTTTATTTTATACAAATGGAATTATATATAACACTAGCCGCCTTCGGCGACCAGCTGGTTCGCAATCCTTGAAAAATCCGATTTTATGAAACTTCCGCTAAGTGGCGACTACGGCGCCTTATTCCCATTTCAGATCTTACAACAGCTTATTGACATATAGTAAAAAAAGCTTTATTGAAAAATTTAATCGCAGTAATTCCCGCTCGGTAGCCTGCGGCGCCCTCTTCCACTTTCAATATCTGAAACAACCTGTTCGCTCACCATGTTATGATCTTTCAAATTTCTGACTTTAGCAAAGTCCCGCTCGGTGGCGCCTGCGGCGCCTTATCCCCGTTTTAGAACATACAACACCTTCCTCGCTCATTAGAATTTAAAATATTGAAATTTTAAAATATTACAGCACCATCTGGCGGTAGAAATTTCTGTAATCTACTGTTCGATTCTAAGTCAACAAACCTTTCAAATGATGTATTACTTATGAAAATATTTTAATTAGTAGCTGAGATACAAAAGAAAACCTAAACAGGACACCTTAAAACGTGTAAATCAGGTGAAATCTTGAATTCCACTTTCGATAATATAAATGTACTTTAAAATATTTTTCGAATGATGCATTAAAAATAATATAATCAGAATTAGAAATTTTGAAATATTACAGCGCCATCTGGCGGTAGAAATGTCTGTAATCTACTATTCGATTCCAATTCAACAAAGCTTTCTAATGATGTATTACTTATGAAATTATTTTAATTAGTAGCTGAGATACAAAAGAAAACTGATTCAGGACAACTCAAAACGTGTAAATCTGGTGAAAACTTTCATAATTTAAAAGAACTTTAAAATATCTTTCAAATGATGTATGAAAAATAATTTAATCATAATTAGAAATTGAAATATTGAAATTTTAAAATATTACAGCGCCATCTAGAGGTACAAATTTCTGTATTCCACTGTTTGATTCCAAATCAAAAAAACCTTCTAATGATGTATTACTTATGAAATTATTTTAATTAGTTGCTGAGATACAAAAGAAAACTGATTCAGGAGACCTCAAAACGTGTAAATCTGGTGAAAACTTTTGATAATATAAAATAACTTCAAAATGTCTTTCGATTGATGTATTAAAAATAATTTAATCATAATTAGAAATTGAAATTTGAAAATATTACAGCGCCATCTGGCGGTAGAAATTTCTGTAATCCACTGTTCGATTCCAAATCAAAAAAGCTTTCTAATGAGGTATTACTAATGAAATTATTTAAACTAGTAGCTGAGATACAAAAGAAAACCTAATCAGGAGACCTTAAAACGTGTAAATCGGGTAAAATGTCGAATTCCACTCTCGATAATATAAAAGAACTTTAAAATATCTTTCGAATGATGTATTAAAAATAATATAATCATAATTAGAATTTGAAATATTGAAATATTGAAATTTTAAATATTTCAGCGCCATCTGGCGGTAGAAATTTCTGTAATCTACTGTTCAATTCCAAATCAACAAAGCTTTCAAATGATGTATTACTTATGAAATTATTTTAATTAGTTTCTGAGATACAAAATAAAACCGATTCAGGACACCTCAAAACGTGTAAATCAGGTGAAATCTTGAATTCCACTTTCGATAATATAAATGTACTTTAAAATATCTTTCGAATTATGCTTTAAAAATAATATAATCAGAATTAGAATTAGAAATTTTAAAAGATTACAGCGCGATCTGTGGGTACAAATTTCTGTATTCCACTGTTCGATTCCAAATCGAAAAAGCTTTCTAATGATGTATTACTTATGAAATTATTTTAATTAGTAGCTGAGATACAAAAGAAAACTGATTCAGAATACCTCAAAACGTGTAAATCTGGTGAAAACTTTCGATCTCAAAACGTGTAAATCTGGTGAAAACTTTCGATAATTTAAAAGAACTTTAAAATATCTTTCGAATGATGTATTAAAAATAATTTAATTAGAATTTGAATATCGAAATTTTAAAATATCTGGCGGTAGAAATTTCTGTAATCTACTGTTCAATTCCAAATGAACAAATCTTTCGAATAATGTGTTACTTATGAAATTATTTTAATTAGTAGCCGAGATACAAAAGAAAACCTAATCAGGACATTCCCAAAACCTATATATTCCATTACCCACGGTAGTCGGATAATGGAAGTAAGAAGAAAAAGTATTTTTTAGTTCCTTCAAATGTATTTTGTTGCTATGGAAACTCCTATCGTCTATTGAAAGATAGATTACGTGTTAGAATAAAATTTAAATTGCAATTAAAATGTAACTGCTTTGTTTATTAATGAAAATTGATGAAATTTTAACTGCAGGTTGCTTTTGTGCTGAATAGGTGTTTATATTAAGTGTTGTGTACGAAAAAGAAAATTTGAAGCTCTTTGAAATTTGCAATTTTTAACCCCAGTTCAAGATCATGTGACATTAATGACTTCCACATGTTTTGTTTCCGTTCGAGACAGCCGTTAAAATCGTCTGCTGATAGAATGCCTCTTTTTAGGCAATAAGGATTTTTGGTCATTTTTCGATCGACATGGGTCGACATTTTAATTAATATCTCCGCAACTAATTAAAATTTTTAAATTCTGTTTTCACTATCCCCTCGGGAAGGCTTCTGAGCACCCGTATGTCAAATTTTATACTTCTGAGTTCAGTAGGGGCTGAACGTATAGATGCTCAGACAGACAGAGAGACAGACAGACAGACATCTTCTTTTATTATTATAGACTAGCCGCCTTCGGCGACCAGCTGGTTCGCGATCCTTGAAAAACCCGACTTTACGAAACTCCCGCTCGGTGGCACCTGCGGCGCCTTTTTCCCGTTTCAGGTCTTACAACAGCTTAGTGACATATATTGAAAATAGCTTAATTGAAAATTTTAAACTCAGTAAATTCCCGCTCGGTAGCGCCTGCGGCGCCCTCTTCCAGTTTCAATATCTGAAACAACCTGTTCGCTCACCATGTTATAATCTTTCAAATTTCTGACTTCAGCAAAGTCTCGCTCGGTGGCGACTGCGGCGCCTTATCCCGGTTTTAGAACTGTTTAATTCCAAATCAATAAACCTTTCAAATGATGTATTACTTATGAATTTATTTTAATAGTAGCTGAGATACCAAAGAAAACCTAATCAGGAAACCTCGAAACGTGTAAATCAGGTGAAATCTCGAATTCCACTTTCGATAATATAAAAGTACTTTAAAATATCTTTCGAATGATTTATTAAAAATAATTTAATCGTAATTAGAATTTGAAATACGCGTATTAGAATTTAAATGTAAATTTTTGTTTATTCTCCAAAATCGAGGAAATTTGAACTGCAACCGCAGTCCAAAAACATGTGACAGTAAAAAATATTTATTTCTCTTTCGTTCTACTTTCAAAATATCGTCTGCGAAGTTGCCATGGTAACAAAAAAACCCACTGTTGTTCGAATGACAAACGCAAGAGTTTCAGAAACGTCGATTCAGAATTTCATCGAAAACTGCAGGGATACTGAAAATTAAAAAAATTATAACTCATCCAGTTTTTGAAATTTTCTCTCAATCTTTTGCGAATTCAATTATTGAAGCGAGATCTATATTAAAAAAAAAAAAAAAAAAAATGATTTATCTCTAAACGCTTTTGAGTTATAAAATGTTTTGTGAAAAAATCGATGTTTCGTAAAATCTAAAAATATGGATCGATAATCCGTATTTTGTAAAATGTTTATATTAGGGATGGACCGGATATGGATTTTACCGGATAACCGGATACGGATATCCGGCATTCCGGATATTTTTTTACTTTGCCGGATCCGGATATCCGGCCGGATATATCATCGGATATCCGGCAGTCCCCTTCCCCAGTTCACATGAAATTTTCAGGTTTTTAAGAGCACACAATAATTAAACTAGTATATTGTGGCCACCACAATACTTTCTTCTATATTTTCCTATGCAAATTTACTAAGGGCAAATAATTTATTAAAACTATTATTCATTATAATTATCTAACATGAAGAATGCAAATGATTTTTATCTTGGAGAAAACTAAAACCAAATATCCAAATAAGGACAGTTTTATTGCCTATAAATAAATCTTTAAAAATGCGTATTTATAATGGTTATCTCATATCTCATACAAGTTTAGATATAATCTTCCCGTTATAGAGGAAATTTTCAGTATAGAAGCGCCACCTATTGGTCTATAAGCATCCAACTTGAATCAGCATAATGTCTCATAATGTCCTTCTCACATATCAAGTTTTGTTTGATTATACGCCATAGAACCTGAGATATAGTCTTTTCTTAAATTGCAGAAATCTCTGTGTGGCAACGGCAGCTGTTGAGCGGCTGACATCAAAAATTGATAGAAACTAATTTATGTGAAGATTCAACTACAGATAAATTTTAATGCAATTCTGTGCATTAGTTCCTGAGATATAGCCTTCCCTTAAATTGCGAAAATCGCTTTTTTAGCAGCGCCACCTGTTGGCTGATAAGCATTATTTATTAAAATTACCCACCACGATAAATGCAGGCGATTTTCATCTTACAGCAATCTAAAAAACTGCACTATAGCAGCGTAACCTATTGGTAGATATACATCCAAATTGAATCTGCATAATGTCTCATAATGATCTTCTCACATATCAAGTTTTGTTTAATTATACCCAATAAAACCTGAGATATAGCCTTTTCTTAAATTGCAGAAATCGCTGCGTGTGCATCACCTGTTGAGCGGTTGATACCAAAAGTTGACAGATACTAATATATGTCAATGTATATCTACATTTTAATTTATATTCAAATCTGTACAGTAATTCCTGAGATATAGCCTTCCTTATATTGCAGTATAGCAGCGCCATCTGTTGGGCGATAAGCATTTAACTTGAATCAGCATAATGTATCATAATGACCTTCTTACATATGAAGTTTTGTTTGAACATACGCAATAAAACCTGTGATATAGCCTTCCCTTAATTTGAGGAAATCACTGTATTGCAGCGCCACCTGTTGAGCCGTGACACCAAAAGTTGATAGGCTCTAATTTAGGTCAAGGTGCATCTATATACGAATTTATATACAATTCTGAGTAGTGGTTTCAGAGATAAAGTTGCCACAAAATTTTTGTCCCTATCTCACACACACACACACATTTTCTAAAAATTGTAAATTCATGTTCTTAGACCTCCCAAAACGTATAAATCCTTCGAAAACCGGAAGTCGAAAATTTTTACGAATCCCATACTTTCTTCTATTGCATATAGAAGAAAGTAAAAAAGATATTTGCATTTCGTTTTTATACAACTGAATTCCATTCGCATAACTAGTATATGATGTGGCCACCACATGAATTTCTTCTATATAATTTTACACAACATTCATTGAACATAATTTTTTTATTAAATTATTTTTTATTATAAATGCAGATGATTTTTATCTGAAAGAATTATATCACTACATGCTGAAAGAAAGTAAATTTTTTTGCCAATATCAAAAGAAATAAGATTTTTTTCTAATTTTTTTTCGTTAAAAGATAAAAAAATCTATAACTTTGTTTTAATTTATCACAGATCTATACTTAAACCATTTATTTTAAAGGTAATGACGAAGTCTTTCGAAACAAAACACCCATATTGAAAATTTACTCACCCCCCCGGGGGGGGGGGGTGTTAACTCCCCTTCCAGAGGGTGAAGCTATGCTGCAAAATGCACAATTTTTTTTTCATGTTAACTATTACTATTATAAATAAATCATATTAATTTTACAATCATACGATTAAAATAATTCTCATTATGTACATTTATACAAGATTTTGTCCCATACTGGCATGTTAAAAATTTAGAAAAAATGCGATCACAGCACCACCTATTCAGCAATTGTTCCACAAATCTAATCAGCACCAGTTTATGTCAGGGTTCAACTAAATACCAAGTTTGGTTAAATTTCGTTTGTTGGCTCGTGAGTTACAGCGTCCACAAAATTTGTGATACACACACACACAAACTGACAGACAGACAGACATTTTCTAAAAACAGTCAAATCGTGTTCAGGACATCCCAAAACGTGTAAATCCATATAAAACTGGAGCTCGAAAATTTTCACGAATCCAATACGTTGGTAAAAAATGTAAAATTGTAAATATCATTGGGATAATAAAGCCATAACAGAGTTATTTTATTTTATTACGTTATTCTCTATTCAATAAAAGAAAGTATTGGATTCATAAAAATTTTTGACTTCCGTTTTCGATGGATTTACACGTTTTGAAAGGCCTAGAATACGATTTGATCATTTTTAGAAAATGTTTGTCCGTCTGTGTGTGTGTGTGTGTGAGAGAGAGAGAGAGAGAAAACAAAAATTTTGTGGCAACTGTATCTCCGGAACTACTGCTTAAAATCACATATAAATTTATATGCAGATGCAACTTGGCCTAATTTAGTGTCAATCAATATTTGGTGTCAACTGCTCAAAAGGTGGCACTGCTATACAACGATTTCCTCAATTTAAGGGGAGGCTATATATCTCAGGATCTATTTCATATAAGCAAACAAAACTAATATGTAAGAAGGCCATTGTAAGTCATTATGCTGGTGCAATTTGAATGCTTATCAGCTAACAGGTGGCGCTGCTATAAAGGAAGCAATTTAAAGGAAGGTTATATCTCAGGAACTACTGCACATAAATGTAGATAGTTTCATACGCAGATGCAACTTCACCTAAATTAGTGCCTGCCAACTTTTGTTGTCAACTGCTCAACAGGTGGCGCTGCTATACAGTGATTTCCGCAAATTAAGGGGAAGGCTATATCTCAGGTTCTATTGCGTACAATCAAATAAAATTTAATATGTAAGAAGGCCATTATGAGCCCCAATACCAGTTCAGTTTGAATACTTATCGTCCAACAGGTGGTGCTGCTGTACAGCGAGTTCCGTAATTTAAGGGAAGGCTGTAGCTAAAGATCTACTGCACAGAATTACATATAAATTTACATGTAGATGCACCTTGACGAAAATTAGCATATACTTAATTTCCCCCATAGACGCAATGTATTTGAATTCTCTTGGGTGTCCCTGTATACGAATCATTTGTTTGATCTTGATGAAAGATTTAGTGTAGCATCCCTATGTCATAAAAATTTATAATACCATGTTTGAACTTTCTGCTATTATTTGTTCTTGAGATATGCTGATGATAGACATACGCACAGACCAACCGTTAAAAATAGGATTTTTGGATTCAGAGGACCTTAAATCGTGTAAAAAAAAAAAAAAAAAAAAAAAAAAAAAAAAAAAACTCGACTTAAAAAATTTGACCCAAAAACATTATTTCTCTACCATTTACATGGGTAAGAGAAAGTAAAACTAGTATGTTGTGACCACCAGAAAACTTTCTTCTATATTTTCCTATATAAATTCACTCAGTTAAAATAAACTACAAAGACTATTATTTATTAAAATTATCTACCATGATGAATGCAAGCGATTTTTTATCTTGGAGAAAACTAATACTAAATATTCAAAGAAACAGAGTTTAACTAACACCTTAAAAAATAAGTTTTCATACTGGTTATCTCATGTATGAAGTTTCGTACAGCTAAATGCCATAGAAGTTGAAGCATGCATTCCCGTTCTCTGGAAAAAACTGCACTATAGCAGCGCAAAATATTGGTAGATATACATCCAGATTGAATCGGTGTAATGTCTCATAAAGGCTTTCTCACATATCAAGTACTGTTTGATTATACACATTAGAACCTTGAATCTTCCCTTAAGCTGAGGAAATCGCCGTATAGGAGCGCCGTCTATTGAGCAACTAGTTCCAAAAGTTGGTCCGCTGTAACTTATGTCAAGGTGCATCCACATGTAAATTTTTATGCAATTTTGCACAGTAGTTCCTCAAATATTGCCTTTTTTCAAATTGTGGAAGTCGCTGCATAGCAGCGCCACCTGTTGATTGGTTGACACCAACTGTTGATAGGCACTAATTTATGTCAAACTGGCAGCGGGAACACAAGAAGAGCTTTTGAGCGATTTTAGTATTTTTTTATTCTTTTTTTAATAAAGCGATATAGAGAAGAGTTTCCTTAAATATATAATGACCAGCGAAGCGGGCAAAGCCTGCTAGTACACAATAAAACTGTCTTTCTTTGAATATTTAATGTCAGTTTTTTCTAAGATGAAAATTATTTGTATTCATCATGTTAGATAATTTTAATAAATTATTTGCCCTTAGTGAATTTATATAGGAAAATATAGAAGAAAGTCTTGTGATTTCCACAGCATACTTGTTTTTAATTAAAAGAAATGAATTGCAGGAATCTACATCTATAAAGGCAGATCTCCTGACAGACGTGCTTGCTCGCTCAGCAATGCCGAGTCAAACTAACGGAGACACAAATGTGTAATTTTATGATATTATTGATTTAGTGACGTGATTGAAGAAGCTATTTTTTGAAGTTGCAGGAGAAAAGTTGCTTCTCGCATTTCTCACCATATCTTAATGAAAGAAAAAAAAAAAAAAGCAAATATTAAAAAACCGGATATCCGGCATATTAACCGGATATCCGGTGATTTTGATCCGGATATCCGATGATATTTCGGATATTGAAAAATCAGCCGGATATGCCGGATACCGGATATTTTCCGGATATCCGGTCCATCCCTAGTTTATATGGTTCGAAAGAGGGTTAAATGTCCTTTCTAAATATACCAGTTGTTAAGAAATGGAACAGTTACTCGGTCGTACAGGGCTTTTGAAAAAAGACAATCGAGAAAAAGAGAAATTTTCGACCTTTTTAAAACTTTTTTTAAAAATATAAAAAATACGTATTTAAAAAAAAAAAATGTACCGTAAGAATCGGTAATAAATGCTCTTTCTCGTGGTACAGGTGTATTTTCGATATTTCCAACAGATCGGCAGCGATCGCTTTAGAAAAACCCGCGAAATTTTTCTCTCTCTGCTTTCTCTATTGAGGAACACGCTGAAGGGCGAAAATTACGATCCCCTCGCTTTTTAATTAGACATTGGTCGACGTTTTAATTAATATCTCCGGAACTAATTAACATTTTTAAATTCTGTTTTCACTATCAATTCGGGAAGGCTTCTGAGCACCCGTATGTCAAATTTTATACTTCTGCGTTCAGTAGGGGCTGAACGTATAGATGCACAGACAGACATCGAGACAGACAGACAGACATCTTCTTTTATTATTATAGATTACTATGCAAAATGAAAATTAATAATGTAATGTTATAAGTTTTACATTTTCAAAGGTAGTGTTAGTTTTTGATTAAATACCAGTGTTTAATGAAATAGCATACGCTTACTATTTATTGAAAATAATAAATGCATTTGAAAATAACACATGGATAGAAAAATGTGTAGAATCACACCTTGATTGCAAAATGTTTCTAATTTTTTCTCTTTAGAAATTACACTGACAAAAATATGTATATATATCCAACCTTGATCTAGAACGAATAGTCATTTTATGAATCCCTAAACTGGATGGACAGATTTTTTAGTTATACATATAAAATAAAGAAATAAATGAATAGACGAAATAATCGAGAATTTCAAACAAAGCAGCAACGCATTTTTATTTGCAGCACTCGTGCCAACTTTGTTCGCCTGACGAAGAATCGTGTCTTATTTCGACCCAACATAATTGTTGCATGTTCTTGCATTTTATGATGTTTATTGAAATTTTTGTACTTATCACAGACATTATTTTCAAATATACGGCCTAAAATATAATTAAAATTTTATGAAAAAGAAAGCAGCTTTCAGTAATTAAAAATAAATTTATCATCTAAATTTTGTGTTGCTTCACCTCCTATACTTGCACTGTAAGGTATAGATCTAATAGACTGTGCTCTCTCAATTTCTGAGTTTTTTTTTTTTTTTTTTTTTTTTTTTTTATATATATATATATAAAATTTTAGTCAAATTTTTAGGTCATATTTGAAATTAATCTTTGTTTGTTTTGCAATTCTGGTAAAGAACTGTTGAAACGCAGTTTTTATGGATTTTATTATTAATATTCATCAAATCATAAATAGAAGTGCCGCAGATTCTTCTAATGTTATCAGATAATTTTCTACTTTTTTTTTTTTTTTTTTTTTTTAAAGTCAGAGTTTAGATAGATGACTGCAGTATTGCATTTTTTTTTTTTTTTTTAAGTTTTATAGAGAGCTAGCAGATTTTTGCCCATTTCGCTCTGATCTTTATATTTAAATGAATTAAAAAGAAGACTCATTTCTTTTTCGTATTTATAAGGAAATAATAATAATAATAATAATAATAATAATAATAATAATAATAATAATAAACCGTTGAAGTCAAGTACAAGTAAGTGTAATTACAGGTAATTTTATATCAAATTACCTGTACAATTTAACCCGTAAATTTTACATTATCAAATATACCCCTGAATTAGTGGTCAGTACCAGTGGTAGATCCAAGGTGGTGGGGGCAAGAAAAAAAAATATTGACAATCATAGAATTTATGTTTAAAGGAAAACAATTTAAATTCTTATTAGAATGATTGAATAGCATTTTCAGTAAAGTCATTTTAAATAATTATCTGCCATAATTCGATAAACACCAGCACCTCTACTTAGGCCCACCTCTATTTAAGAGCCACCTCCAGTAAGCGTCAATTTTTCTCGCTCTCAAAATATTTTTTGGTTTCAATACTGCTTTACCTCGATTAAATATCCATGTACAAATACATGCATAATGAAACAGAAAAGGAATTAGTTAAAAGGAAAAAAAAAAAAAAAAAGTATATATATATATATATATATCCCACCAGTAGCGCAGCCAGAAAATTTCGGTAGGGGGGTCCAAAAACGGGAGAAAAAAAAAAAAAAGGGCCATTTTAAACCTTATTTATTATTTTTTTTTAGGTTGCCATGGGCTACTACAACTGAAAAACCAACATAATTATAATAATTAAATTATATAATAAGGAAAAAAGATATTTTTCGAGTTATTTTAAGATTTTTTGCATATCACATTTTTTCTTATTAAAAAGGGATGACCCTATCAGCACGATTCAAAGTCATACCCTCAAATTTCAAAATAAAATTAACATATTCAAATGCAGAACGAAGATAAAAATCTCTGAAAATGGACCAAAAATATATTTACAAATCATTTCATTGTTTTATTTTTACTTACTAATCGTGAAAAATTTTGACATCGTCTTTTCGATCGATGTACACGTTTTGAGAAGTATAAAACACGATTTGAGTATTGTTAGAAAATGTCTGTCTCTGTGTGTGACAAATGCCTTTCAGGAAATACAGCACAGAATTTCAGAAAAGTTGATATATAGTTACACTTTGACATAAATTAGTGCCTATGAAATTTTGGTGAAAATTGTCCAACAAGTGGCGTCGTCATCCCACATTTTCTAAATTTTTAACATGATGGTATAGGACAAAATTATGTATAAATGTACGTGAAGAGAATTATTTTTTAATAATCATTATGAAAGTGATATATATATATATGTATATATATATATATATATATATATATATATATATATATATATATATATATATGTAATAATGACAGTCTACTGTGAAAAAAATTGTGTATGCAGGAGTATCTTTCAAAAAAGCTCGTCCATACAATATCTTTAAAACGAATAGTTGAACCATCGACTTGCGATAATTTCAAATAAAGTTATCGTTTTTTTAATAATAATAATAATAATAAAACCCTTTTTTTTCCTTTTTAAGATGTCATATAGAGAATAAAATTTACTTTCTTTGGATATTTAATGTCATACTATTATCTATATAGATAAAATCGTTCTTCCTGACTGACTGACTGAATGACTGAGTGAGTGAGGGGGTGATTCATCATCGCCCAGGCCAAACCCCTAGACCTAGAAGCATGAAATTTTGTGACAATGTTCTTTCTATGACGTAGGCATCCACTAAGAAGCGATTTTACAAAATTCGCCCCACCAAGGGGGGGTGGGGGGGCAAAACGTGAATTCACGAAATCCTTCATATCTCCAACAAAAAAACAGATATCCGTAAAATTTTTTCTTTAAAATATAGCTAATACAAATGTCTAAAAACCTATTCCTGGAATTTCCAAAATTCGGTCCCCAAGGGGAGTGGGGGGGGGGGGCAAAACGTGATATCACATGCGTGATTTCGCATAATCCTTCATATCTCAAACAAAAAAACAGATATCCGTAAAATTTTTGCTTTAAAATATAGCTAATACAAATGTCTAAAAACCAATTTCTGGAATTTTCAAAATTCGGTCCCCAAGGGGGGCGGGGGGTGGGGTGACGTGATTTCACATGCGTAAAACGTGATTTCGCATAATCCTATATATCTCAAACAAAAAAATAGATACACGTGAAATTTTGCTCTAAAATATAGCTAATGAAAATAACTAAAAACTATTTTCTGGAATTTTAGAAATTCAGCCCCCAGGTGGGGCAGCAAGGGGGGGGGGGCTATGGGGTAAAAACAAATAGAAATACAATTAGGCCGTTCAAAATTGGTACAGATAGGTTTTAAAGGCCTGCAAGTCGAATGGGGATATTTTCGAAAGTGTAAAGTTATTAGGAGGGGCGAGAAGGGGGTAGGGGAGAGGGGAGGGGGGCAAAAAAATAAAAATAGAGTTAGATCGTTCAAAATTGGTATATAGAGGTTTTTGATACTTACAAATCGATTGCGGATATTTTCGAATTTTTAAAATTATTAGGAGGGGCGGGAAGGAGGGTGGGGCGGCTATGGGCAAAAACAAATAGAAATACAGTTAGGCCGTTCAAAATTGATACAGATAGGTTTTAGAGGCCTGCAAGTCGAATGGGGATATTTTCGAAAGTGTAAAAATATTAGGAGGGGAGAGGAGAGGGGGGCAAAAAAATAAAAATAGAGTTAGATCGTTCAAAATTGGTATATAGAGGTTTTCGATACTTACAAATCGATTGCGGATATTTTCGAAATTTTAAAATTATTAGGAAGGGCGGGAAGGAGGGTGGGGCGGCTATGGGCAAAAACAAATAGAAATACAGTTAGGCCTTTCAAAATTGGTACAGATAGGTTTTAGAGGCCTGCAAGTCGAATGGGGATATTTTCGAAAGTGTGAAGTTATTAGGAGAGCCGGGAAGGGGGGAAGGGAGAGGGGGGGAAATAAAAATAGAGTTAGATCGTTGAAAATTGGTATATAGAGGTTTTTGATACTTACAAATCGATTGCGGATATTTTCGAATTTATAAAATTATTAGGAGGGGTGGGAAGGGGGTGGGGCGGTAAGGGAGGCTATGGGCAAAAACAAAAAGAAATACAGTTAGGCCGTTCAAAATTGATACAGATAGGTTTTTGAGGCCTGCAAGTCGAATGGGGATATTTTCGAAAGTGTAAAGTTATTAGGAGGGCCAGGAAGGGGGGCGGAGGGGCAAAAAAAAATAAAATAAAGTTAGATCATTCAAAATTGGTATATAGAGGTTTTCGATACCTACAAATCGATTGCGGATATTTTCGAATTTGTAAAATTATTGGGAGGGGCAGGAAGGGGGGAGTGGAGGGACAAAAAAAAAATAAAAATAGAGATAGATCGTTCAAAACTGGTGCATTAAGGTTTTTTATATTTACAAAACGATTGCGGATATTGTCGAATTTGTAAAATTATTAGGATAGACGGGAGGGGGGGCGAAGGGGGAAAATAACAGAAATAAGAGTTAGAGCATTTTGGGAATTTTTTCCGAAGGCAGTGAGAACCCGATGCAACATTTTTCCTAATCAGATTTTGTTTCGTTTTTTTTTTTTTTCACGTGATAAAAATTAATGCAATTTTGAGAATTCAGTAATTATAGTGATTCATTTCAAAATAGGGACGAGCGAAGCGGGCGTTGCCTGCTAGTCTATATATATAAAAGAGTGCTTCCTTACTGAGTGAGGGGGTGATTCATCATCGCCCAGACCAAACCCCTGGACCTAGAAGCATGAAATTATGTGACAGTATTCGTTCTATGACGTAGGCATCCACTAAGAAGCGATTTTACAAAATTCGCCCCCCAAGGGGGGGAGGGGGGGCAAAACGTGATTTCACAAAATCCCTCGTACCTCAAACAAAAAAAACAGATATCCGTAAAATTTTTGCTTTAAAATATAGCTAATACAAATTTCTAAAAACCAATTTCTGCAATTTTCAAAATTCGGTCGCCAAGGGGGGCGGGGGAGGAAAACGTGATTTCACATGCGTAAAACGTGATTTGGCATAATCCTATATATCTCCAACAAAAAAATAGATATACGTGAAATTTTTGCTCTAAAATATAGCTAATGCAAATATCTAAAAATCAATTTCTGGAATTTTAGAAATTCAGCCCCCAGGTGGGGCAGCAGGGGGGGGGGTGGCTAAGGGGCAAAGACAAATAGAAATACAGTTAGGGCGTTCAAAATTGATACAGATAGGTTTTAGAGGCCTGCAAGTCGAATGAGGATATTTTCGATAGTGTAAAGTTATTACGAGGGCCGGGAAAGGGGAAGGGGAGAGGGGGGGGAATAAAAATAGAGTTAGATCGTTCAAAATTGGTATATAGAGGTTTTCGATACCTACAAATCGATTGCGGATTTTTTCGAATTTTTAAAACTATTAGGAGGGGCGGAAGGGGGGTGGGCGGTAAAGGGGGACTATGGGCAAAAACAAATAGAAATACAGTTAGGCCGTTCAAAATTGGTACAGATAGGTTTCAGAGGCCTGCAAGTCTAATGGGGATATTTTCGAAAGTGTAAAGTTATTAGGAGGTCCGGGAAAGGGGAAGGGGAGAGGGGGGAGCAAAAAATAAAAATAGAGTTAGATCGTTCAAAATTGGTATATAGAGGTTTTCGATACCTACAAATCGATTGCGGATATTTTCGAATTTGTAAAACTATTAGGAGGGGAAGGGGGGCGGTAAGGGGGGGCTATGGGCAAAAACAAATTGAAATACAGTTAGGCCGTTCAAAATTGGTACAGATAGGTTTCAGAGGCCTGCAAGTCGAATGGGGATATTTTCGAAAGTGTAAAGTTATTAGGAGGGCCGGGAAGGGGGGCAGAGGGGCGAAAAAAATAAAATAGAGTTAGATCATTCAAAATTGGTACATAGAAGTTTCCAATACCTACAAATCGATTGCGGATATTTTCGAAATTTTAAAATTATTGGAGGGGCAGGAAGGTGGGGAGCAGAGGGTTCAAAAAATTAAAATAGAGATATATCGTTCAAAACTGGTGCATAGAGGTCTTTGATACTTACAAATCGATTGCGGATATTTTACAATTTGTAAAATTATTAGGATAGACAGGAGGGGGGGGCGAAGGGGGAAAATAATAGAAATAAGAGTTAGAGCATTTTGGGAATTTTTTCCAAAGGCTGTGAGAACCCTGTGCGACATTTTTCCTAATCAGATTTTGTTTCTTTTTTTTTTTTTTTCACGTGATAAAAATTAATGCAATTTTGAGAATTCAGTAATTATAGTGATTTATTTAAAAATAGGGACCAGCGAAGCGGGCGTCGCCTGCTAGTTTATTATATATTTAGGGTGTAAATCGTCTTCATTCATCACGGAAGATAATTTTAATAAATTACTTTAGCTGGTGAATTTGTATTAAAAAAAAAATATATAGAAGAAAGTCATGCGGTGGCTGTTACATACCACAGTGTTTTTTTTTTATGCGGCAGTTATATAAATAAAATATGAAAAATTATGTATATAATTAGGTAAAAAAACTTAATAAGAAACTAACAAAATCTTGTATTGCTTGGCCATCACAAAACTTTCTTCCATATTATTCTAACGTATCTAGTTGTAGAAAGAATCTAAAACTTCTTCACACACCATAAATTTTAAGTCAGCACAACCGGTTTCGAAAGGACGTAGCCTTTCTTCATCAGGTGCAAACACGTGCTACTGCCTTGGAGGCAAAAGCAAGACATTTCAACAAGCAAGCATTTCAGCAAGAGAGACAACCTCAGTCTTGCTTTTGCCTCCAAGGCAGTAGCACGTGTTTGCACTTGATGGTTGACTTGGGGTTTGCCTTGTCTTGCTCATGATATGGGACACATTCGTTTGTTCTTGATCATTATGTCTAAATTTTTTATTCAGTTGTGAGTAAGCAAAAATAAGATAATAATAATATTAAAACTTAAAAATATAAGAAATTTCAAAATTTCTTACATTTTTTTTTTCCCTCTCAAGGCGAATAACCAGACGTGGAACAATTAGAAAAGTAGGAACTGAAAATATAATTAAAGCATTCTCTTTTGATGTTTTTTTGTTTTATATAGTTATAATGTTTTAGTTTTATTCTCAACTTTCAACAAGTTTTCTCCTTCATTCTTTACTGTCATCTAAGGAAGAAGGGAAGTCTTGGATCTTGGAAAGCCAAGGTCGTTCTTTCTTCCTTGTAAAATATCATTCAGGTGAGGGTGCTAATCACTCTGGAACATTGTGCTCTCCTTCCTACTTTGGGGAAGAACCAGTTCCATTCTTCAATTTTTGTATGTACAACTTCTTGTTTCTCGTATCTCTAGGTATTCACATAGCTAGAGTGGATCTAGAATCGACTCAAAATAATTTGTAATGTCAATATTTCTAATTTCAACAATAACTAAAAATATATTTTTGTTCTTTTTATTAGACTTATAAATATTAAACATATAAGTAATGTAATGTTTTCAAACACATAAGATAGTAATAATAATATTAATAATATCAATAATAATAACTAAAAAAAAAATAAAAAGTAAAAATTAATAGTATTTATTCAATCATTCATTTATTCATTATTTATTTTTGGGGGAGGTGGGGTGGGTGGAGGGGTGAATATTTAAAACAGAACACATTGATATTAAATTTTCATTTATTCATGAAATAACAATAAGAAAGGGAAAAAATTGTGGCTATATAATAATAATTATAATGATAAGAGTTTATAACCGATTGAATAATATTACGAAAGCGCCATCTATTGAACCATTTATACAAAAGTTGATAGATGTCAACTTATATCAAGGTACATATATATATATATAAGTTTTTACGAATTTCTGTGTGTTAAGTCTTGATTTAGATTTGCCACAACAAACACAGAGAAACAGTAACGGTAAAAATGGTACCGGAAAGAATGGTAAACGGAAAAAATGGTAACGGAAATAAATGGTAACGAAAAAAATGGTAATGAAGGAAATTAGTAAAATCAAATTGCAAGAATATCATTATCATATCATGATGAATGCGATTTTACACAGCTATTGGGTGGCTCAAAACTGAAGTGGTCAGAAGAGTTTTGGATCGCTATAAATATAATAGTTCCTGCTGTTCCTGATTCGTTTTCAATGGAAGGAGTGAAGTTTTTGAACTTAGAATGTCAAGGTCATTTTTTAACTTGTATTATTGAAGCGAGAGTGCTAACCATTCCGGAACATTCTATTTCGGCCTAAAGGTCCCGTCAGACATTCGCAATGAGCAGAGCTTCAAAACTCATAAATTACACTGCGGAACAAAAAAAAAAAAAAAAAAAAAAAAAATCTGCTGCATTTATTTTGTTAATGGTTTCTGTAAACACTTGTATTAGACATACACAGTACGCATTTACTTCTTTTGGATTGACTCTGGTTCTTGAGATAAACGAAACAGAAGAAATCAATGAAAAAATTTAGACCACCCTCCTAAAGATCTATTAATTTCATTAACACCACTAAATTTGATTATCTATTCACGTATATAGGTGCAACAATTTTACGAATCAGCTATTAGACCTTGCAATTAACAGTTCGTGTCTTATTGTAAGTTTAAAAGTGCTTGTTGTCTTGAAAAATATGAGTTCGTTACGAAAACCTTGTGTTAACAACCCCAACAGTTTTTGTTACATGTGTGGCAAATTTTGTTTACAAAAGCAAAGAAAAAATATCACGGAGTTTGTGATAAAAACCTACGAAGCATGCTTTGGGAGAAAGCTTGCACAAAAGAATAAATATTGTGTGCTCAATATCGTCTGTAAGCCTTGTGTAGAATCTTTGCGACACTGGAGTCAAGGAAGACATAAAGGGCTTCAATTTGGAGTGCCGATCATATGGACTGAGCCTACTAATCACTTAAATGACTGTTACTTTTGTCCTTTTGTGCAGTGAATGTAAAAGGTATCAACCGGTATAAAAAACGTGCTTGGGTTTATCCTAATGTGGAATCGGCTAAACCCCCAGTATTGCCAATTCCAGTGTTTTCAGGACCATCTACTGCAAACTGTGATGATGTTGAAATGTTAGAGAGATCAGACAATCAGACGAGCAACAGTGAAAGTGAGTTCGAAGAAAGTAGTTCGTCAAAACAGGGATTTTCTAAAGAGAAGCTCAATGACTTGGTTCGTGATTTGAATTTATCAAAAAAATCGGCCGAAATTCTTGCTTCGAGATTAAAAGAAAAACACTCAAAGCCCTTGATAAGACTGGTGACTGTTTTAAATATGTGTGTCAAAAATTTCCAGCCCTGAGTATGGAAAAATTAAAAGCAGGCATCTTCGATGGACCGCAAATCCGTACTCTTATAAAAGCCACTGTATTTGTAAACCATATGACACAAATTGAATCTGAAGCATGGCTAAGCTTTGTTTTAGTAGTCAAACATTTTTTGGGGAATCATAAAGCAGCTGACTATGCACAATTGTTGCTAAAATGCTTCAAAATTTTCACACATTAGGAGTTACTATGAGCATTAAATTGCATTTTTTGCATAGCCATTTGGACAGATTCTCGGATAATCTGGACGATTACAGTGAGTAACAAGGAGAACAATTCCACCAAGACATCAGGATAATGGAAGAAAGATACCAAGGTCGATGGGATCGCCACATGCTGGCAGACTACTGTTGGACTTTAATAAGGGATTGTCCTGAGCAAAACCATGACAAAAAAGCTTACCGAAAAAGTTTTTTGTAATTTTTGTTTTAATTATTTGATGAACGGCATGTATATTTTTTGTTTTTATATCGCTCTTATAAAGGATCTTAATAAAAATATTTTTCAATACAGATTACTATTTTTATTTAGGTTTTTTCAGTGAAATAGCTAATAGTCTTTATCTCAAAAACTAGAACCAATTTGACAAACCTAATAATTTTCTAGTATTCAGCTCACTAGTCTTATACAGAATTGACTTTAAGCTACCATGCCGTAAGATGACTGTTCCCCAGTGTTATCCATTGTCCGAAAGCGACCTTTGAAAGTTTGCACACATTTACAATGAAGGAAATTACTTTTTATTGCTCTTATACAAAAGAGACCAGTTCTCATGCCTATATCGCACTAGGGAGTTTTGTGAGGGACGACTCGAGCGAGCATCGGTTCTCAAAAACCATATCAAAGAAATATCAATGGAGCCGCACTTGAAGCTTTCTAAGTTGCCAGTCTCTGAAGGCTCCTTAAAGCTTCCTTCAAACTCTGGCAACATTCAGAGCTTCAAAAGTGATAAATTATCCATTGTCCAAAAGTGACCCTTGAAATTTTGCACGCATTTACAATGAAGGACATTATTTTTTATTGCTCTTTTACAAAAGAGACCAGTTCCCATGCAATTATCGCACTAGGGGGTTTGTGAGCGAGGGCTCGAGCAAGCTTCGATTCTCAAAAACCACATCAAAGAAATATCAAAAGAAACCGAAGTTGAAGCTTTCCAGTTGCCAGTGTGTGAAGGCTCCTTAAAGGCCGGTTTGAAACTTCGAGGTTCAAAAAACCATTAATCACGCTCCCGATACAAAGAGCCAAATGTCTTGTCATCAGTTGCAATCTTTTTTTTTTATCAAATTGCGCAGTTACTTCAAAAGAAAGCATGCAAAATTTACAAAGATAGCTGCCTCTGGCCCCTCAATTATCTCAGCTGGGGGTTAGAACCAGGGATTTCTCCCTTCGAACCAACCCGTCGAACTACCTCCAACCGCTTGACCACATCAAAGGATTCTGAATAGGGCCGATCGAAACAACCTCCAACCAAGCGCAGTATGAATTTTTTTTTTTTAATTATGGGTATTTCCGTTTCTTTCAAGTGTAGACCAAAAATACGTATATTATAAAATGTATAATATAATATATGCACGTGAGTATATTTTTATAAATATTGGACATCATATATAAAATTTATAATCTTACGAAATTGACTGTGTTTAAAAAAAATCCTGCAGTTTTAAGCAGTTGTCATATGTTAATTCCAAACGAAATATTTATTAAATTTTTCTTTCTCTTTCTTTCTTTAATTTCTAAAAGCTACCATTCATCGAGGATTATTAAATGTAAATATACATATATATATATATATATATATATATATATTGAACAAAATTTTCAAATAATATGTATGTGTGTGTGTATTTTCGTTTGTTTAACCTACCAAATGCAGACCAAAACCCGTTTACCCATGAGTATTGTGAAGATTACATTTCTGTTCCTAAGAAAAACAGGAAAATGCGGAGATCACGATTGGTTGAGTAAATCAGTATTTCTTTTCATATATGAATATATTTTTATGAATGCTAGAGATTTCATATTAGTTTTATTTATCTCCCAAAATCAAACAATATTTAAGAAAAAAAAAAAAAAATCTTTGCAGTTTCAAATAAATTGATTGTCAAGTGTTATTTTTAAATGGGAAATTTATTCATTATTATTGTTATTATTATTTCTAAACATCGTTTATTGAGGAAGTTCTTCAGATATACTTAAAAGAGGTTCTATTATTATTATTATTATTATTACTCATATATTAATATGATTTGAAAGCTGGAAGATTGCCAGCTCGATTTTTTTTAAATACCTATACAAACGTTTCTGGAAGAAACGTCATTTTAAATAATTATAATAAAAGTCGTTGAATCAAAGTTTTATCAAACATAGTTTAAAAAAAACATCCAGAATGTATCAGCGTTTTAAAAAAGACGCCCCAAAATAATTGGGCTATTTATTTAGATTCTAGAAGGAACAGATAGAAACACAGACAAAGTTTCAAGATTATAAAGCATCTCTAGCTCTCTCTCTCTCTCCCTCTTTTTATTGTGTGTGAGTTTTTTTTATGTGTGTGTGTGCGTTTATTTTCGTTTGTTTACCCTACTAAGTGCAGACAAAAGTTCGGTTACACATGAACACTGAGAGGACCACATTTGGTCAGCGGAAAGGAAAGATGCGTGGGTAGTTTTATTATTATTATTATTTATTTATTTGATTTTTTACGTTATTTATAAATATGATTGGAAAGAGGTAAAATTGAGAGCTCGAAAATTTTCAAATATTATTTCAATGTGTTCTGAGAAAAAAAAAAAAAACTTTTATATATATATATATATATATATATATATATATATATATCTCGAAAATTTTAAAATATGACTTCAAATTGTTCTGAAGATAATAATAATAATAATAATAAATTAAATTAAAATTAAAAAAGTTTTGAACCAAATTTCTAAGTTTTATTCATGAGTGTGTTTATTTTTGTTTGTTTATCTTACCAAGTGCAGACCGAAACTCGTTTACTCATTAACATTGCGAGGACCACACATGGTCCTCGGAAAGGAATGGTGCGTGGATTTCTGCAGGTAGGGTTGTTTTTTCTTTTTACGTTATTTATTAATATTATTTGAAAGAAGGAAAATTGAAAGCTCAAAAATTTTTAAATATCATTTCAGTATGTTCTGAAAAAAAAAAGTAATGATAAAATTACCAAATTTTCAGTTAATATGCATGTGTGTGTATTTGCGTTTGTTTACCCTACGAAATGCAGACCGAAACTCGTTTACACATGAGCATTGCGAGGACCACATTACTCATCCTCGGAAAAAAGGAAATCAAAGATTTCATTAAATAAGAAAAATACATGCATTACAACATATATAATATAATAAATATACATGATTTAATTTTTATAAGTATTGGTTGGTTGGTTGGTTGTTGTAGGATTTAAGACTGACTGACTACGCTAGGGCCCAAGATATTATAAATATTGGAGATCCCATATATGAATTATAATTTTCTGAAATCAACCATTTATTGAGAAAAATCCTGTAGTTTTAAACAAACAAATCTCATATGTTACATTCAAATGGAATATTTATAAATATAATTTTATTTCTAAACTATGGATTTTCTTAAGAAAGATCTTTTGCTACATTTTACGGAGCTGATTGAACCTGGTTCGCTGTACGTCATGGCCGCTTCCTACTTTTGATATCTTCCATCCAAGCCTCTTCATCAAATGTGTATTTACGTTTGTTTACCCTACGAAATGCAGACAGAAACTCGTTTACACATGAGCATTGCGAGGACCACATTACTCATCCTCGGAAAAAAGGAAATCAAAGTTTTCATTAAATAAGAAAAATACATGCATTACAACATATATTATATAATAAATACAGAATAATATATTTTTTATATATATTGGTTGGTTGGTTGGTTGTTGTACGATTTAAGACTGACTGACTACGCTAGGGCCGAAGGCATTATAGATATTGGAGATCCCATATATGAATTATAATTTTCTGAAATCAACCATTTATTGAGAAAATCCTGTAGTTTTAAACAAACAAATCTCATATGTTATATTCAAATGGAATATTTATAAATATAATTTTATTTCTAAACTATACCTTTTGTAGACGAAGTTCTTTATTTATATATAAAGTCAGCCGTATTGTTTTTTCTTTAATTTATTTGTATGATTTGTAAGACGGAAAATTGCCATCTCGAAAATGTTAAAATATTACTTCAAATTGTTCTGAAAATAAAAATAACAATAATAATAAATAAAATTAAAATTAAAATTAAAAAAGTTTTGAACCAAATTTGTAAATATTATTCATGTGTGTGTTTATTTTCGTTTGTTTACCCTACCAAGTGCAGACCGAAACTCGTTTACATATTAACATTGCGAGGACCACACCTGGTCCTCGGAAAGGAATGGTGCGTGGATTTCTGTAAGTAGGGTTCTTTTTTCTTTTTACGTTATTTATTAATATTATTCGAAAAAAGGAAAATTGCAAGCTCGAAAATTTTTAAATATCATTTCAGTATGTTCTGTAAGAAAGAAAAAAAAGTAATAATAAAATTACCAAAATTTCAGTTAATATGCATGTGTGTGTATTTGGGTTTGTTTACCCTACGAAATGCAGAGTGAAACTCGTTTACACATGAGCATTGCGAGGACCACATAACTCATCCTCGGAAAAAAGGAAATCAAAGATTTTATTAAATAAGAAAAATACATGCATTACAACATATATAATATAATAAATATATATGATTTAATTTTTATAAGTATTGGTTGGTTGATTGGTTGTTGTACGATTTAAGACAGACTGACTACGCTAGGGCCCATGGCATTATAAATATTGGAGATCCCATATATGAATTATAATTTTCTGAAATCAACCATTTATTGAGAAAAATCCTGTAGTTTTAAACAAACAAATCTCATATGTTACATTCAAATGGAATATTTGTAAATATAATTTTATTTCTAAACTATACCATTTGTAGACGGAGTTCTTTATTTATATATAAAGTCAGCCGTATTGTTTTTTCTTTAATTTATTTGTATGATTTGTAAGACGGAAAATTGCCATCTCGAAAATGTTAAAATATTACTTCAAATTGTTCTGAAAATAATAATAACAACAATAATAAATAAAATTAAAATTAAAAAAAGTTTTGAACCAAATTTCTAAGTATTATTCATGTGTGTGTTTATTTTCGTTTGTTTACCCTACGAAGTGCAGACCGAAACTCGTTTACACATTAACATTGCGAGGACTACACCTGGTCCTCGGAAAAGAATTGTGCGTGGATTTCTGTATGTAGGGTTCTTTTTTCTTTTTACGTTATTTATTAATATTATTCGAAAGAAGGAAAAATAAAAGCTCGAAAATTTTTAAATATCATTTCAGTATGTTCTGGAAGAAAAAAAAAGTAATAATAAAATTACCAAATTTTCAGTTAATATGCAGGTGTGTGTATTTGCGTTTGTTTACCCTACGAAATGCAGACCGAAACTCGTTTACACATGAGCATTGCGAGGACCACATTACTCATCCTCGGAAAAAAGGAAATCAAAGATTTCATTAAATAAGAAAAATGCATGCATTTCAACATATATAATATAATAAATACAGATTAGTATATTTTTTATAAGTAATCGTTGGTTTGTTGGTTGTTGTAGGATTTGAGGATGCTTGACTACGCTAGGGCCGAAGGCATTATAAATATTTGAGATTTCATATATAAATTATAATTTTATGAAATCAACCATTTATTGAGAAAATTCTGTAGTTTTAAACAAACAAATCTCATATGTTACATTCAAATGGAATATTTATAAATATAATTTTATTTCTAAACTATACCATTTGTAGACGGAGTTCTTTATTTATATATAAAGTCAGCCGTATTGTTTTTTCTTTAATTTATTTGTATGATTTGTAAGACGGAAAATTGCCATCTCGAAAATGTTAAAATATTACTTCAAATTGTTCTGAAAATAATAATAACAACAATAATAAATAAAATTAAAATTAAAAAAAGTTTTGAACCAAATTTCTAAGTATTATTCATGTGTGTGTTTATTTTCGTTTGTTTACCCTACGAAGTGCAGACCGAAACTCGTTTACACATTAACATTGCGAGGACTACACCTGGTCCTCGGAAAAGAATTGTGCGTGGATTTCTGTATGTAGGGTTCTTTTTTCTTTTTACGTTATTTATTAATATTATTCGAAAGAAGGAAAAATAAAAGCTCGAAAATTTTTAAATATCATTTCAGTATGTTCTGGAAGAAAAAAAAAGTAATAATAAAATTACCAAATTTTCAGTTAATATGCAGGTGTGTGTATTTGCGTTTGTTTACCCTACGAAATGCAGACCGAAACTCGTTTACACATGAGCATTGCGAGGACCACATTACTCATCCTCGGAAAAAAGGAAATCAAAGATTTCATTAAATAAGAAAAATGCATGCATTTCAACATATATAATATAATAAATACAGATTAGTATATTTTTTATAAGTAATCGTTGGTTTGTTGGTTGTTGTAGGATTTGAGGATGCTTGACTACGCTAGGGCCGAAGGCATTATAAATATTTGAGATTTCATATATGAATTATAATTTTATGAAATCAACCATTTATTGAGAAAATTCTGTAGTTTTAAACAAACAAATCTCATATGTTACATTCAAATGGAATATTTATAAATATAATTTTATTTCTAAACTATACCATTTGTAGACGAAATTCTTTATTTATATATAAAGTCAGCCGTATTGTTTTTTCTTTAATTTATTTGTATGATTTGTAAGACGGAAAATTGCCATCTCGAAAATGTTAAAATATTACTTCAAATTGTTCTGAAAATAATAATAACAACAATAATAAATAAAATTAAAATTAAAATTAAAAAAGTTTTTAACCAAATTTCTAAGTATTATTCATGTGTGTGTTTATTTTCGTTTGTTTACCCTACGAAGTGCAGACCGAAACTCGTTTACACATTAACATTGCGAGGACCACACCTGGTCCTCGGAAAAGAATGGTGCGTGGATTTCTGTATGTAGGGTTCTTTTTTCTTTTTACGTTATTTATTAATATTATTCGAAAGAAGGAAAAATAAAAGCTCGAAAATTTTTAAATATCATTTCAGTATGTTCTGGAAGAAAAAAAATAGTAATAATAAAATTACCAAATTTTCAGTTAATATGCATGTGTGTGTATTTGCGTTTGTTTACCCTACGAAATGCAGACCGAAACTCGTTTACACATGAGCATTGCGAGGACCACATTACTCATCCTCGGAAAAGCGGAAATCAAAGATTTTATTAAATAATAAAAATTCATGCATTACAACATATATAATATAATACTAAAGTCAGAAATTTGAAAGATCATAACATGGTGAGCGAACAGGCTGTTTCAGATATTGAAAAGGGAAGAGGGCGCCGAAGGCGCTACCGCACGGGAATTTACTGTGATTTCAATAAGCTATTTTCACGCTATATCAATAAGCTGTTATTAGACCCGAAACGGGAAAAAGGCGCCGCAGGCTCCACCGAGCGGGAGTTTCGTAAAGTCGGATTTTTTAGGGATCGCGAACCAGCTGGTCGCCGAAGGCGGCTAGTCTATAATAATAAAAGAAGATGTCTTTCTGTCTGAGCATCTATACGTTCAGCCCCTACTGAACGCAGAAGTATAAAATTTACATACGGGTACCTAGAAGCCTTCCCGAGGGGATAGTGAAAACAGAATTTAAAAATTTTAATTAGTTGCGGAGATATTAATTAAAATATAGACCTATGTCAAATCAATCAATCACTGAGAATTCACCGCGATTGCATAAAAATAGATATTTTAACGGAGTTAAAGCAGAAAAAATGGAAAATAAATTAGAAATATTAGTCCGATCGTTACAAATTTGGTACCAAATGAAAGGGGATTTTTTTCCGAATCTAAGAGAGCAAGCGGCTTATCGATACATCAATTAGATTTTTTAAAATTAACTAAAGTATGAAATTAAGTTGGCAACAGGCAGACGACTGTCTGTGAGGAAAAAGGAAATGGTTGTAATCAATTAAGATATCACGTGTTTTATACTGGGGGGGGGGAAATTGCAATTTTCAAAATTTTTCAAATTTTCATTTACCTTACATTTGAATATTCGGCTTAGACGGCACATTATAAAGCTACTGTTCAATTTTCATGAAAATATATGAATAAATAAAAAAATGACATATTTATTGGAAAATGATTAAGTTTCCTTTTTTATTTTGCAGTATTTTAAATTGAGATATGCCGTTGAAATTTCGTAGTATTTGGTTTTAATGCCCGATAATTCGATTGTGAATATTTTTGAAAGAGTACGATTATTAGGGAAGGCTTGAGGGAGGGGGAAAAGGGGCAACAATTAAAAAAAAAAAGAGTTACAGCGTTTGAAATTGTTTGGTATATATAGATTTTAAGGCAAGGTAAATAGATTGCGGATATTTTCGAGTGTAAAATTATTATTATTGACGGAAAGGAGGGAGGGGGGAGAGCGAAGAGGCAAAGATGTAGAAAAGTGACGGGAGTTTCGGAGAAAACCACGGAACACCCAGAACACCAATATTTTGCAGAGTTTCGAATTCCAATTTCTGCTCACATATCGTACTAAGGATTTTTAACGTTATATAGCCCGGAATTATGCAAGTTTCGGAGAAAACCATGGATAAGTCGGACACAAATATTTTTATAAAAATGTCTATATTAGCTTTGTATCTCAGCTTCTAATTAACATAATTTCATAAGTAATACATGATTTAAAAAGTTATTTGAATTACAATTGATGAGTATGTGTTGCAAATCTCTGTCGCCAGAGGGTGCTTTGATATTTTAATAATTCAATATCTAGAATTCTACTTATAACACATCATTTGAAATATTACGGACTTTTAAACTGTTGTAAGCCGTTAAATTCCGTACGAGAGTTTCAGAGAAAACCACAGAATAGCCAGAACACCTTTATTACAATATCTCCAATTCTAATTATGATGCAGGCTTTCGAATTCCGATACTCCGTCCACATTTCGTGTTAAGGGTTTTTAACACGCAAGTTTCAAAAAAAAAAAAAAAAAAAAAAAAAAAAAAAACGAAAAAATCAGACACAAATTTTGTTATAACAATGTTTATATTACCTTTGTATCTCAGCATCTAATTAACATAATTTCATAGGTAAAATATCATTTTAAGCCTTTTAAACTGAAATTAATGAGTACATATTGCAAATCTCTGTCGCCAGAGGACGCTTTGTCATTTTAATAATTCAATATCTCCAAATCTGATTATCAGTAAATTACTTATAGGGAGAAGATTGGGAGACCGTAGGTCCCACCGGGTTCCGGATTTGCCACGATCAGAATTTTCAAGGTTCTTTATATGGTGAGCGAACAGGCTATTTCAAATCATGAAACGTAAAGCGGCGCCTTAGTCGCCACAGAGCGAAAATTTTCTACAGTTAAAAATTTCAAATATATTTGTGGTATGAGCGTGGAAGCTGTTGTAAGTTCTAAAACGGGGATAAGGCGCCGCAGGCGCAACCGAGCTGGACTTTGCTGAAGTCAGAATTTTGAGAAATCGTAACACGGTGATCCAACAGGCTGTTTCAGATATTGAAAGGGGAAGAGGGCGCCGCAGGCGCTACCGAGTGGTAATTTACTGCGATTAAATTTTTCAATAAAGTTATTTTCACTATATGCCAATGAGCTGTTGAAGGACCTGAAATGGGGAAAAGGCGCCGCAGGCTCCACCAAGCGGGAGTTTCGTAAAGTCGAACTATTCAAGGATCGCGAACCAGCTGGTCGCCGAAGTCGGCTGGTATATAATATCAGTACGAAAACCCTTAACGGGTTAAAAGTTTGTGACGCAGCTCTTTTATAAGAATTTGAAATATGGGTCTTAAAAATATTAATATCAAATTTTAAGTGACGCTTTTCTGTTAGTTAAAAATATACATAGATTTTCTTATTTGATCATTTGCTTTTTTCTTTTCTTTATATTTACAATGCAAACATAATATTTTTAACTTCAAGATAAGACAAATATATAAAATATACTCACTAAAGCTTTTTCATATGCATTTCAATTTCAAAATAATAGTTTTAAAAGGAATGATATAAAAATTTCAGTGACGCCTCGGTGTTATTTTAAAAGATTTGTTTTTAGATTCCATTAAAATTACTTTGTTTTGTCTAATAAAGTACATTTACACATTGAAACAGTGCTTTTAAATTTCAAATAAACTGTCAAATAATCACACTTTCACTGAGTTTGCATTATAAATTGAAATTATTTATTTCAATAAATTGATTCGTCTTTTGCGTCACGCTATCCAAAACTGCGAGTGAAATTTATGTAAATGTTACTTTGTATCATAGTATCCAACTAAGGGAAAATCTGTGCAAAGAGATAGTGTGATGCAAAGAAAACATTTGCAAAAATTTTACTCGCAGTTTTGGATAGCGTGACGCAAAAGACGAATCAATTTATTGAAATAAATAATTTCAATTTATAATGCAAACTCAGTGAAAGTGTGATTATTTGACAGTTTATTTGAAATTTAAAAGCACTGTTTCAATGTGTAAATGTACTTTATTAGACAAAACAAAAGTAATTTTAATGGAATCTAAAAACAAATCTTTTAAAATAACACCGAGGCGTCACTGAAATTTTTATATCATTCCTTTTAAAACTATTATTTTGAAATTGAAATGCATATGAAAAAGCTTTAGTGAGTATATTTTATATATTTGTCTTATCTTGAAGTTAAAAATATTATGTTTGCATTGTAAATATAAAGAAAAGAAAAAAGCAAATGATCAAATAAGAAAATCTATGTATATTTTTAACTAACAGAAAAGCGTCACTTAAAATTTGATATCATTATTTTTAAGACCCATATTTCAAATTCTTATAAAGTAGCTGCGTCACAAACTTTTAACCCGTTAAGGGTTTTTGTACTGATATCATTACTTTTTAGAGGTTATTGATCAGTTGAGTTCAAAAATGAGAATTTTCACACAAATTGGTTTTTTTAACCACAAAATGAAATACTAAAAATTTAAAAAAATCAATTTTTGGAAAATGAGTACTAATTTAACTATTTTGAATTTTCTGAATATGAAAATGGTTTTTAAAAAATGAGTTTGATAACAATAACTAACGATAATCTGTTTCAAAATTTATTTTCAATTTGATTTTGAGTACTGAAAGAGTGCTTAACAGAAGTTCAGTAACTGGAATAAACTAAATTTAATAAATATCAGGGTTGGCAGGTTTTTGATGGTTTAAACCACAGTTTAAACTGCCATGTCAAAAACCTTAAATTTTACATTTCTTGGTATATTTTAACAATGAAGTAGTCATAAAATATATATATATATATAGATAGATAATGAAAGTTAGTTCATATAGTACACTGCAACTTAAAAATATCCATAAAATCATTTAACATTATAGTTTCCATTTCTCACATATGGTTTTTGATGGTTTAAACCAGTTTTTGACGTCAAAAACCAACCCTGTAATAATATTACCTCAATTTTTAGCCTTTGCACTTCGTAGTTGTTTCTTGTTAAAATAAAGAATTCATAAATCCTCTTAACAAACATTTACAATTAAGAAAGTTTTTGAAATATTTACATAATAATACCCCCCCCCCCCCTTTTTTTTTAATACTTTTATCAAGAAATTCTAAAGAAGTTAAAATAAGATTAACTACAGGCATCAAAACATTTAATACAATACTAGCTAAAAATTTGATGGAATACTCAATGAGTAATATAAAAATCTTCACCTAGCATCTCACACATGGTATTTATTTGACTTATTTTAAAAATCAATTGACTAGCAGATAATTAAAAATTTTCTTCAATCATTTGTTCTGCTTTAAGTTTTTAATTTTTCATTAATTTATTTTTTAAGTATAAGCATATTCATTTTTTAACTTTCATGTACATAAAAAACTTAAACCTTTGAAAAATGTATTTTTATACCTGCTGTTTTTTTTTTTTTTTTCTGAGCTTATGAATGTATTTATACTTAATAATAATAATAAATTAATCAAAAAATAAAAACTTACTTAAAACAGAACAAACAGTAGAAGAAAGTTTTTAATTATCTGCTGGCAAACTGATTTTTGAAATAAGTCAAATACCATGTAACTGACAATGTAAGAAATTTTTTAAGATGATAAAAAACTAGCATTTTGAAAATCATAAAGAAAATGTTTATTATGACAAAATAGATTTTTTTTAAATCTAGTCAAAAGTTAAGCGTAAAAAATGATGCCTGAGTGTGATTTCATGCTATTTTAGGAAGCTTACGGTTTCCATTTTCATATAACCAGTGTCCAATTATATATATTTATTCATCTTTGTTTATATAAACATTGATGTTAAAAAACTATCACTTATTCGGATACAACCTACCGCTGAGCATAAAGGGTGTTTATTTGGTATTTTAAGAACAAACAAAATTAATGTGAAAAGCAGAAAGGGGGGTTAGCAATTAAATAGAGTAAAGACTCTTTTACGATATATATATATATATAAATACAGTGAAACCCAGATCTATCATTCCTGCATCCATCGTTTATCACATTGATCGTTTTATTAATTCCTCTTCTTAAGAATGAAAGTTTATGAGTAATAACATGGAATTTTGAGAAATCATAAGGATGGTGAAAGAATATGCACGTGCAGCGCACGGGTCTACGCTGCCAAAGGCAGTGGGGACCCGGTGTAAGTTTTTACCTGATCACAAATAATTTTTTTTTAAATTTCTTTTCTTAAGAGTAATGTTAATGAGTGATAATATGCAATTTTGAGAATACATTCATTATAGTGATTCATTTAAAAATACTGACCCGCTAGCGGGGGGAGGCAGAGGGAACCCGGTGTGAGTTTTTACCCAATCAGAAATGATTTTTTTTTTAAATTATTATTCCTTTTCTTAAGAATAAAATTTTATGTGTAATAACATGGAATTTTCAGCAATCATAAGGGTGGTGAAAGAATACACGTGTGCAACGCTCATATATATGCATTCGTTCGCGCGCATTGCGCTCGGGTCTACGCTGCCGAAGGCAGTGGGGACCCGGTGCGACATTTTTCCCAACCAAAATTTTTTCTCTCTGTTTTTATCACATTATAAAAATTAATGCAATTTTGAGAATTCATTAATTATAGTGATACATTTGAAAATAGTGACCAGCGAAATAAAATATTTTTAAAAAGCAACATACATAAAGATGCACGTTTTCTCTGCCAACGGCAGACAAATCCTATGTTATTGGAGAAATTTGTTATGAGAATTGTTCATTATCTAATGATTTTTCTTTTTTTTTTTTTTTCGCAATTCTGTACTTACATTCAGAAAATTCACAAACTTCGAATTTGTTCTTGTTTTTGAAAATCAGTTTGATTTAATTTTTAATGTTTCATGTTGTATTTATGAAGTGCAAAAAAGCACTTAGTTCATTTTTATCCTGCTTTTTATAGCTTTATGAAGTATTAAAAATTAAAGAAATTTTGAGAAAAACAAAAACAAATTTAATTATTCTGCATCGTTTAGCTCAAAAAGGGAGATCCTTCGTTTTATTCAAGGATCGAAATTGTGGTGGCAAGTCTTCGGATCACCCTAAGGGGCGAGGTTCCAGACTGTCGCCAATTGCTAATAGCATAGCACTAGTACAACATAAAACCCTCTGGATTTTTTAATTATGTAAATAGAAAAAAAAATGATTGAGTCATTCTCATAACAATTTTCCCAATAAAATTAAAGGGAATTCACCTGCTGTTAATGCTATGTGAAGAGTCTCCGAGAGCTATAGAATGCACACAAACACTTTATTTATATTGTTTACTCAACTATTATATATATGCATAACAGCAGAGAACTACAGGAATATTTTATGCATTAAAATATAAAAATACCTTAAAATTTAACCACGCTTTGTATCTTTTTTTACTTTTATCAAGAAATTCAAAAGAAGTTTAAAAAAAAGATCACTACAGGCTTCAAAGCAATTAATAAAATACCCAACTGAACTAAAAAATTGATGAAATACTCAATGAGCAATGTGGAAAAAATTGGGGGAAATCCCCCTTATAATATATTTTTGAACGGGATTTTTCTAAATAATGTTAGAGTCTCGAAATCCCGCTCTCTAATGTGACCCCTGCACAACTCTACAGCAATTGGTTTTGAGTAAATGTTTTAGTTTTTTTTAAATTAGTTATTCATATTTAAATAAAGTTTATAAAATTAAAGTACAGTATAAATATTGAAATTTGCCAACTCGATCCCCTTTCTGGGAACTGAAAATGATTGAGAGAAAGCAATATACCTATATATAAACAGAAATGTATTTTCATAACCTTCATTTCCAAAATCGAAACTTTTACTCAACAAATTTGTTCGAATAATAGAAGAATTCCAACTAAATAAATAGAATTTCAGAATAGAAGTATAACTTAAAAATAATTTAACAAGCATTAAAATTTAAAAAATAAAATATACAGGATATGCAACTTAAAATTAAATTTCTTTCTATGTTAACTAGAGGTGAATCTAGGTTTTTCAAAATGGCACTCTATTTGTAAATTTTACAAACAATTTGTGCAAAAATTGTAAATTTTTGAAAATTAAAAATACTCTCTCAATAATTAATTAAAATGTACAAGGCAATTTTGAAATGCATTTTAAAGTTAAGAACAGAACAATTGTAAAATAACATAACTAAAAATGTCGGTTGGTTAATATAAAGAATTTCAAATCACTCTATAATATAATAAAATTTAACTGTTAGACCGGTAGCAGAAATAGTTGCTTTAAATTTTGAGGAAAACTTATTATGAAGCAGTAAACTTACCAATTTAATAGTTCAATCAAAATTAATTGCTCAATATGCTATTATTTTGCAGCTAAAATATTAATAAAATTTGTATATATATATATATTTTTTTTAAAGCTATTCCTGAAATTTAATTTTTTGCTTCTGATCGTCAACATACACAATTATCTTGTTTACTAATCTATAAAATTTGCCCTTTTTTCAAAATTATTTTTTGAAATGAGCGATAATTTTGTGACATATTAAAATATGGCATCATATTGCCACTTATTGAGAAACTATGCTTCATGACAATTAATTACATAAATAAGAGTTTATTTTATCACTCTAATCGACAATATTTATTTATTTTTTGCAGAATCATTCGCCCCAAACCGACAAATTTTACGTTTAATAACACAAATAATTGCAAAAATTCATGATTATTTCTTTGCCAATCAAAAAAATTTAATTTTTTTCAAAGAGGTTTACCAAAATATGCAATAATTGTGTAATCTGTTACTGAAATGTACAAGCATTTTGTTGCTAACAATCCAAATATATGTTTAATGAAGCAAAATTTTGGAAATAGGCTTATTTTGCTGCAAATCGCTGAAACTCAACCATTTTTTCAAGATTATTTACATTGAAATATGTCATTTTGCGGCCTAATATTGAAATATGAAATTATTTTACTGTATTTAAAAAATATTTCCCATAATACACAATTATTTCTTCGCAAAACAAAATAATTCAATTTTCTGGCTTTCTTTAAAGGCTATTTACCAAATTACACGCGCTAATTTTGCAGCTCATTATGAAACCATTTCTTTGTTCATATAGCCAGAAAAAATTGAAATCTCTCTGCACACTAAGTATTTGACCAAACACTTCCTGCAAAAAAAAATCTGTGGGGTTATACAAATAAAACACAGGATTAAGGAAATTTTAGAAAATTTTGTCAGATTTTTTTTTCTTACCAGTGAGCAATATATGAAACTTAGTCTATAATCTTTGCAGCAAAATTTAAGCAAATGTTAGGTGGATTTTCCATTTAGTTTTATTCTTTTAAGTTCTCAAAGCACCGTTTCATAAAATAGTCTTCAGCATAAATTAATAACAACTTAAAAAGATAAAACCTGAAGTAGTTGCTAATTCAAACACTTTTTATACTATTGCGAGAAGTTTTCCTGAATATATATATATAGAGAGAGAACACAGATTTACTCAAAATAGCTGAGAACAAGTTTAATATATATTTCATTCAGAATAGTAGTAAATATTTTCTTATTATTGACAATTTTTTGTTCGGAAGGAACTTAACGATACGGTAAGGGAATCAAATGTTTGTTAATAAATTTTAATATTTAAAACGAAATATTAAATCATGAATAACTTATATTTTAAGAAATAAAACTATAAAACACTTACCTTTATTAATAATCATACTATTATTAAATAAATTATATAAAAAACAAGTTTTCCTGAAAAAAAAAAAAAAAAAAAAAAAAAAAAGAAAACGTTACTGGATTCAGGAAGATCCCATTAACAACATATATTAATTACAAGAAAATCGTTCATGCCATTTTAGAGATATTTTTTCATGAATTTAGTCCATTACATCCTTACACCACACATATTCCCTTTTTGGCTTTAAATTGAGATTCAGATCTCAAAATATACTGCATGTAGAAATATAAAATTTTCAGGATAGATTAAGACCGAAGTTAAAAGACTATTTTGAAAAGACCAGAGCAAAATATCGCATATTTGCTGAGATATTAAGTGTCGGCTTTTACAAAACTCTTTGATGTCAAACTAGCTGTATATATGAGTTTGCAGAGTTCCATTTGTCCTCCTGCTTGCGTCACTCAAAAAACTGTCGTTTTACATAATCTTGAAATTCAGCTTTAATATTCAGTTTTTGAAATTTGTCTCGTAGAATAAAAGTGAACACTGCACTCGAATCTACTTCAAACTTCTGTTTATGACCTTCAATGGACACCAAAACAACATATTTTTCATTATCTTTAGAATAGTGTTCCTTCTGTTGATAAATATTTACAGTTTGAAAAACACCATATTGGCTGAATGACCCAGTGGCAAAAAGTTTTGTAGCTGTCTGTGACAGACTTTTAAAATTTCATAATCTGTCTGCAAAATTTGCATGTAATCAGGGGAGAAAATGGCTTACACTCAAAAATCCTGAAAGCTGATGGGGGGAGGGGGGGGGCTTGACATCAGCGGTGATTTCGTGCAACAATACACAAATACAATTTTACTATAGAACAATATAGTATAAACAATTGTGTGTGTATTCATTCAATTCATCTCATTCAATTAAATATTTTATAGCAATGTTTGACACAACACAATACAAATAATTATAAATAATAAAAGTTTTAGTTTTGATACAGAAAATTTTATAAGTGAATTGTTATTCGAAAGTTGCAGACAATTTTTTTTATCAGTGCAGACAAAAACTGTCCGCAAGCCATTTTTCTGTGTCCGCGACTATGTCGCCATGTTTCTGCCACTGGGCTGAATGATTCATCATCTGAAACATAATTTGTAGATTCGAATTTTGAATTATTTTTCTTTTTTCTTTTCTTCCAGTAGAGTTCGGATACATACCTTCTTTACATGCCCCCATTTTCTTACATGCATTAAATTTGAGAGAATCGGGGTCTGAATGGATATTTTTTGCAGTATGATTATTTCGACCACATCGGAGGCAAAGATTTTGTTACCAAGTTTTTCATAATCAATACGAGAGTGTGACTTTTTGTTTGTTTCATTTCTAAATCGAGAAGTTGAACGCGGGGAATTTCTTGAATTATTTGAATGATGTTTCAGATTTCAATCTCTTGAAATTCTATGTATTTCATTTGCACTACAATTAGTACCAATTTGTTTTGAGAATTTTTTATTATCAACTTTTGATGCTTCTAAAGCTATAGCTTTCTTTGCAATGTCATCAAATTCAGTTATACAGGGGTGAAACTACCTAGCTTGCAAAACCCCTGAAAACTAATCCTTGCATGCAGATAGGGGAGATTTATTAATGATATATCATATGGCTACCTAAATTAAGTGATATTTTCTGAATTCATAATGCATTATAAGGTAAACTAAACATTCATAATGAGAAATTTCTGTAAAAACAAAATATTTCAACATAAAATTCAGACAGTAATTATTTCAAAAACCCTGAATTCAGGGGTAGCCCCTGAAAAGTTTCACCCCTGAGTTATATCTGATTGTAAAATGCGCTCTCAAATTGAATTATCTTTAATGCCACGTACAAACTGCGAGCGTAAAAATATATCAGCAAGAGATTCACACAGGGATACGAATTCACAGTCAAGTACAACGCCGAAGAGTGGCGATATATGCAGGAATTGTTTAATTTTCATGTTGATATGTTGATAAAAACTAGTGTTGAGCAACAATATTCTTTTTAGAGCAGAGATGCACTTCTAGGATTTGTATAAGTTGTATAGGATTTGTATAACCTATTTTTTTTTTAAAAAAAAACTATTCCTGAAACTATAACCTGAAACTATAAATTTGTATAACCTTTTTTTTTTAAAAAAAAACTATTCCTATAACTTCAACAACATAAACACACGCCACGGATGGATACAGTTGTAAACATTTAGCGACATTAGCGTAGTGTCTACAGCGAGCGCGAATGATCTACGCATCCGGATGTAGTACGCATGCGCTCCAAAGACCATGGACCATGGTATAAATTCGTGTGCATGAGTACTTTAAATTATTTCACTTTAAAATTTCTTTTTTATTTAGTATGAATAACGATGAAATAGAATATCTATAACTAAAAAATATTTCTTTTATTTTAAGTATTATCTAAATACTTTTTTGACGAAATGGGAAAATTAAAAATTAAAAATATTTTCTTCATAGCAAAAATTTATTGACTGCATTCACGTTGGTCAGCCAACCAACGTGCCTTGAAAGTAAGGACCGAATTACGACATTTTCGCCGAATAAAAGCATGCATTTTGGCGGAGTAATATAGTTCTATTTTTAAAGCAACTTTTACAAAAAACAAGAGTTTTCCTGAAGAAAACAAAAACGTTACTAGCTTCAGAAAGATCCTATGAACAACATATATTAATTAAATTAAAATCGTTCGTGCGGTTTTAGAGATATTTTTTCATGAATTTAGTCCATTACATCGTCACACCACACATATTCCCTTTTTGGCTTTAAATTGAGATTCAGATCTCAAAATATACTGCATGTAGAAATATAAAATTTTCAGGATAGATTAAGACCGAAGATAAAAGACTATTTTGAAAAGATCAGAACAAAATATGGCATATTTGCTGAGATATTAAGTGTCGGCTTTTACAAATCTCTTTGATGTCAAACTAGCCGTATATATGAGTTCGCAGCGTTCCGCCCGTTTGTCCTACCGCTTGCGTCACTCGAAAAACTGCCGTTTTTCATGATAATAAATATACAGTCGGTAACAGAAGTGTCCGAACACTAGCAAAAATTCCTATGTAAAAAAAGTACACTTCATACGGTTTTGTAAAATAAATCCTTATCGAATCATGTTCTTAGACTGACTGAGAACAGGATTCGACAAGGATCTGTATAACAAAACAGTATGAAGTGTACTTCTTTTACATAGGAATTTTTGCTAGTGTTCGGACACTTTTGTTACCGACTGTAGATGAGTAAATTTTTATAAGTTCTGCGGTATTTTAGCATCTAAATAAGCAGCTTAATTTGATTCTGTTTTATTATTATTGTTATATTATTACTATTATTATTATTAGATCGCTGATATATTCTTTATGATTATTAGCTATATTTGATAATTATCAGTTTAAAAGAATTTTGGATTTTTTTTTTTTTTCTTCAGATCACGTTGCATTATAATTTCAATTTTTTTCGAGCTGTCTGTCTCCTAAATTTCAAATCATTTTTTATGAAATTTGCAAACCGTCAATCTTCCATTTTTGAAATTATGAAAAATTAAAATCACTTTGATTTTTATGTTGAATTATATAAACGTTAATAAATAAATAAATAACAGTGAATTTAAAACCTTATTCAAGAAAAGTTAAAAATTGGCCATAAATATTAATTTTAGGTGATACATAGTTTGAATTTCGCTGAGTTCGTTTAAAAATAAAATATTTTACACTTATTTTATGAAATATCTAAATTATATCTAATTTATATATATTATTACCTCCTCAAACTTTAACATCTTTTAACTATTTAAATATATAAGTAAAAGTATACAACCAGTATATCTCTTCGCGCTGCTATCATCCTGGAAACCCAGGTAAAAAAATCTGCAAATTTTCAGAATAATTGCAGTTTGGAAGCAAAAATCCCTGCACCCTCCCACATCTTAAATTTTTTATTGTTCCAAATTTTTAGATAATCTGTATTTTTTTTTTTTTTTTTTTTTTTTTTTTTTTTTCTTTTATAAAATATTTCTGCTTTTATTTTTATTTATTTATTTATTTATTTTTTCAACTGTGAACTTTATTGTGATTTCAGAATTTAAACGATTAAAAAATTAAATTTGGTGCAATTTTTGATATGTTAACGAACCATAATTGAAAATATCACTTTATTTTGAAAATGTACACATAATTTTCCATTGAATAATGCCATATACACACATATATATACAGTGAACTCTCGTTAGGACGGCCCCGTTTAAGATGGATTTCTCGTTATTGATTCGTTAAAATGACTGGTGTACAAAAAAAGGCGGTGACTAAAAGTACTACGCTTCATAATGAGATGGTTGGCAAGCATGCACTAGCAGAAGCTTACATATACAACTTTATATATTCCAGCTGACAAAATACTCGCACCAAGCAAATTCTGATTTCTATATGCTATTTTTCAGCTGCCCTTTAAATAGGACAATAGGATAAAATGGGTTAATCAAATCATTTACTTCCAACACACCTAGATTCGTATTGGATCTAGGTATACCTCTAGATTCGCAATTTTCGTGAACAGATTGGAAACTTTTTATATTCAACTATCACCAATAATTTTGAAAAGTAATATTTGCTATACATACTAGACGATTAATCTTCGAAGTGATTAGGCAACCGTTACAATTAAAATTTAGTGGTGCTATTGAATAAAAAAAGTACCCAATCTGGCAACGCTTGATGAAGTGAATAATATATTTCCTTAAAAATAAACTAATTATAAAAGAAATTGAGAATGCATTTAATTTCATTTCACAACATCTTTAAGCTCCGATTATAAAGATTTAATAAACAAATGAAATGTTTTGACTCAGTCGACAGAAAATAAATTCTGGAAAATTACTTAATTTCTAGAGAATAACAAAACTTTAGAGGGTTCAAATTTCCGTAATGTATTGAAGATTGCTTTAGATATAATGTTTCATCATGAAGCATTTTCATAATTACATTGCATCATGTGTAAAACTTTTGATATATAAAATGATGCATTTTTACAAATTCTTGAAATATTTTATTTATTTCTTTTTTTTTTAGTGGAAACTAGGTATTATTTTATGTTTGTTTTAGTTCACTCATGTTTATCACACATTTTATAAAGTTTCATGACTTTTTTAATGCATTATTTTCCCCACGCATACGGATAAAACTTTTATAAGCATTATTAAATAATAATAATAATAAATAAATAAAATCAGTAAGAAACGTTGCGTGAAAAATGGGAAGGGCAGGTATTAACACATCCGCGACGGCCATTTTTGTTTCTCTGATAGTAAGTTCCGCATGTAGGCGTTATCTTTTTAAGCTATATTGTTTCAGAACAAAATTTTCTGTATCCATACTTATATTGCAAATGAATATACACTATAATTATACTCCTTCTAATTAACGTATTTGTATTCATAGTTTTTTGATTGAAAATATTCTTATATAGTAACACACGACCAGAGTTCCAAACTTTTATAATTAATTCACGAGCATTTTTAGCCCCGCCTTCTTTTCGCATCAGAAATTTTGTAGTTTATTCCTCTTTAATATGTGACAGCGATTAAATGAGAAGAAAATAATTTTTCAAAATTTCCGGTATGAAAAAGAGGCGTGGCTAAATATGCTCATGAATAAATTATAAATATTGCGAACTGTGCACTCGACACAAACTGCAAAAGGGCCGCCCACTGGCGTAGTTACAGATTGCCAAACGACGGTCACAAAAATGTTAATAACGCTCTAGAAAAAAAAAAATAAATAAAGTTATAATATTTGCATAAAAATACTTCTATACAAACAGTAAGGCTTGCACAAACAATATACATACTTGCTAACCATCTCATTAATAACCGTACAATTGTTAACGCCCCATGAAAAAACGCCCCTTTTTTACAACGCTTAATTTTTAGAGTAATTCTCTCCAAATGTTGTTACCATTAAATAAAAATAAAATTACTCTAAAAAATGACTGGTGTGAAAAAAAAAAAGGTGGGTGCTAAAAATTGTTGGCAAGTATGAATATAGTAGACAAACAATAACTTATCACTTCTTTACCAACTAAAAATTGGTGGGTTTTATGAAAATATATTTCGTATGTCCTGAGAAAGGATCAAATATCAAATTAATACAATATACTAAGTAAAAAAAAATTCTCTTTTAAAATTATTCTAAAAGACATTTCAGAATAACATTACTAAAAACAAAATATCATTTAAAAGAATAAGGTGAAATTATATAATAATTAACACTTTCGCGACCGCATGTTTTTGTCTTTTTGACAGTAAGGTCCGTCTGTGGACTTTATTTTCCCGAGTTACAATTTTTCAGAACAAAATTTTCTGTATTCACATTTATATTACACATGGTTATACATTATAACCATACTCTCTCTAATTGAAGTATTTGTATCCACAGTACATTGATTGTATAAATGTGAATATTGAGTATATTTTTAAGAAACAAATAACATAGAAATTTTAAAAGAAACGCCCACTGGTGGAGTTACAGATTTTCAAATGGCGTGAATCTAGGCCAGTGATCGCGAAAGTGTTAACAATAAAATATTTAAAAAACATTATCAAAAATTTTAGTATAACGATAAGATCTTATTACAATTAAATGTTACTGATTTATATTTTATTCCTCTAAATGCCTCAATGGCATAATTTAAATTTACTGTAACTTTTTATTTTAATTATATTTTTTAATTATCTATTAAAACATACGACCAAAAAATTCTTAATTCATATTTGAAAAAGTTAAGATTTCTCATTTAAAACTAAAAGGACTAGTTGATTTCTCTCTTTCAGACACTGAAAAAATATACTGCGCCATGAAAAAATTTGTACCATGAAAATGCAGAATTATATAATCATAAAAACACTTCTTAATCTATAAATCTGTAATTCAAGTTTTCAATTTCAGTCACAGAATTTAGTCAGGTTGGGAGAGCTTATGTTCTTTATTACAGATATTAAACACACAAATAAAATTACTATTTGCAGTATTTTAAAAAAGAATTCACAATTTAAATTTTATATTCAGGAGTTATTCAGGAAAAATATTGTTTCTCCATAAAGGAGCCAAGATCAAGATATGTAAATCATAACTTTTCATGTTCAAGAAGAAATTACTTCCTGTTTAAGACAGGCCGAAAACTAAACTAAAAAAGTAACATTCTCAAAAAGAGAAAAAATCACCTCTCATTTGGCAAAGAGCCAACTACAAGTCGGGGGGGCAAAGCGTGAAGCGAAAGTACGATCCACGCTGAAACATGCTCCGCCCCCATGAACGAAGGTTCATAAAAATATCCTAAAAAGTACAATAACAACATTAGTGTTGTTACAGGTTTTCATTTTCTGTCTTCAACTGCAAATAGATAAGAAAAAGAGAGTTTAATATACATAATGAAACATTGTAACTAGATGATTAATAAGTGGATAAATACAGGAACACAAAAAAATAAAATAAAAATAAAATAAAAATAAAAATAAAAATAAAAATGAGCTAATGTTCAACTGTTCACTTCAAAGTTTTTAAAATGGCAGAGGAGATAGTTTGGCGATCGGACGCTTCAACTCTCCATAAATAGTTTTCAATAGAACTACACGAATCTTGCCATCTGCTCCAGGAAATAATTTGATTATGCGACCCAGTTTCCCCTTCAATGGGGGCTGATTATCGTCTTTTATTAAAACCAAATCGTCTTTCTTGAAATTTGGTTTATTTATTAACCATTTTGATCGCCTTTGCAAGTCTGACAGGCAATCTGAGGACCATCTCTTCCAGAAACTTTGAAAATTTTTTTGTAGAAGTTTCCATTTTTCTAGCGGGGTTAGGTTAACTGAAGAATAGTCAGGTTCTGGTATTGAAGTCAAGGCAGTGCCTATGATAAAATGTCCTGGAGTTAGAGCATTTAAGTCACGGGGATCATTCGAGAGCGCAACAAGAGGTCTCGAGTTCAAGCACGATTCAATTTGAGTAATTAAAGTAAGGAACTGTTCATAAGTTAATATTTGTTCGCCAATAGTTCTTTTTAAATGACCTTTCATCTGTTTTATTCCAGCCTCCCAAAGTCCTCCAAAATGGGGGGCCGATGGGGGATTGAAATTCCATTTGATTGTTTCTTCGGACAAATATCTGTGGATCTTTTCGTCAGAAGAGATCAAGGACATTTTTTGCATTTTGTTGTCGGCACCTACAAAGTTCGTTCCTCTGTCTGAAAACAATTCTTCAGGTTTTCCTCGTTGAGCAACAAACCTCTTCAAAGATGCGAGGAATGTTTCAGAGGTGAAATCACTGAGTATTTCCAAATGAATTGCTTTTGTGGAAAAACAGATATATAAACAAATATAACTTTTATAAGATCTAACACCTCGGCCCTTACGAGGTTTGATGAGAAAGGGGCCTGCAAGATCAACCCCGACTTTCGAAAACACTCGCGATGGCACTACACGAGCAGCTGGAAGATCACCCATTAGTTGAGAGGCTAAGTTTGATGTGGTTCTAAAACACTTCATACAGCTACGCAGATTTCGGTTCACAGCGTCTCTTGCATTAATTATCCAATATTGTTGTCGCAGGACTGAAATTGTTAACTGGGTTCCACTGTGAAGATGTTTTTCATGAAAGTACTTTATAATTAAATCTGTAATGTGATGCGTTTTAGGAAGTATCATTTGGTGTTTTTGACTCTCAGGTAGGTTTGCGTGTCTTTATCTTCCACCAACACGAAGAATTTCATTTTTGTCTAGAAAAGGATTTAAAGAAAGGAGTTTGCTACTAGCATTCAGGTTTCTTCCAGATTTTAAAGTCTTTATTTCCTCTCCAAATTCATGTCTTTGAACCAACTTCACAATAATTTTAGTTGCCTCATCAAGTTCTTGTATAGTTAAAAAGCCACTATTTCGCACAGATCGACATTTAGTATTTTTTATAAATCTAAGACACCAGGCTGTAACACGTCTTAATTTAGACCAAGATGAAAACTTATATAACAATTCAAATTCATTATTGCCATGAGTTAAAGAGCAAACAGTAGTTTTCCGTTGTTCTCTCAAAATCTCTTCTTCAGGTATTTTGACTTCATTTTCCGGTAGTGGTGTCGGTAAGTGCTCTTCTTTTAACCAGATTGGTCCCTTTAACCATTCTTCATTCTTCAACAATTCAGTTGCTGTGCAACCACGAGATAGCACATCAGCGGGATTTTTAACCCCTGGACAAAATCTCCACTGAGACGGGACTACTAATCGTTGAATTTCACACACTCTGTTCTCTACGAAGGGCTTCCAGTTACTAGCACTTCCTTTGACCCAATAAAGGGTAATTTGGGAATCACAGAAGCATAGTATGTTTTTGACGGGAATTGAGAATAGCTGCCCAAGATAATGGGCTAATCGAGCAGCTGTTAAGGCTCCCATCAATTCAAGTCGAGGCAAAGTAAGTTTTTTGAGAGGAGCTACTCTTGTCTTTGACATAATAAATGAAGTTTCACGGGAACAAAGATCACGAAAATAAGCTACTGTACCATAACCCTTCAAACTGGCATCGCAGAAAACACAAATTTGAATAGTTTCAGGAGTTAATTTTTCAAAATTCGTAAAATATTTTCTATTCACTTCAAAATTTTCTAAATCCTGTATTTCACTATGCCATTTCTTAAATTTTTGTGTTAAAGCATCGGGTAAAGCAGAATCCCAATCAACACCCTGCTCCCATAATTCTTGCATTAGAAATTTAACTCTTATTATAAAAGGGGAAATAAACCCTACAGGGTCATACATCTTTGCTACAGTTTGTAAAACAATTCTCTTAGTGATAATTTCATTATCAAACCCTTCTAACAGAGATTGAAAGTCTATTCTTAACGTGTCATTATTAGTTGACCACATTATTCCCAATACCTTAGAGATATTTCCCTCATTTATTTCTTCATCAACGTTTATTCCATGTTTTTCCCACAATTTGCTTAATTCGTAAGAATTGCTTTTAAATTTTCTTAATGTCATATTGGCATCTTTAAGTATTTTCACAGCACCAGACGATAAAATAAATGCTTCATTTACAGAATTAGCCCCATGAAAGAGATCATCAACATATAAGGAAGTATCAAGCATATTAACAACTTTCTCAAACAAGTCTTTATATCCTTTTATATGATGTTTAATGGTAGCTGAGAGCAAAAAGGGTGATGTTGTAACACCAAAAGTTACACGAGTCATGCGGAAAACCTTTAATAGAGGATTTTTACTATTTATATCCTCAAACCATAGAAATCTCAAAAAGTTTCTATCATTTTTTGCAACCTGTATTTGCAGAAAAGCCTTTTCAATGTCACAAACAAAGGCAATTTTATGAAGGCGGAATTTCAAAATAATATCCAAAATATTAGGATTTAAATTGGGGCCTGCAAATAAACATTCATTTAAAGATTTTGCTTCTTTTTCTTTGGAAGAAGCATCAAACACTATTCTGACCTTTGTAGTGGACTTATCTGTTCTTATCACCGGTCTGTGGGGCATATAATATACACCAGTTTCATTTTTGTTTAATTCACACTCCTCTATTATACCCATTTTCTTTTGTTCCTCAAGAATTTTTTCATATTCATTTTTAAGCCATTCATTTTTAGACAGTTTTGTTCTCAAACCCCAAAGTCTGTTTTTGGCTATTTCTATATTCGATTTTAATTCATTTTTATTTTCCTTCCACAAAAATTGAATTTCATATCTTCCCTTAACAAAATTTAAACTTTCATTAAAAGAATTAATAATTTCTATATCTCTCTGTGACAGAGAATCATTCTTACTGTCACATATTCCAAGTGATTCTAAATCCCAAAAACGCTGCAAATCAAAACTGTCAAATTTATTGACAGATACAAAATGCGAATTAATTACCTCTGTACTATTATTATTCAATTTCCCCACTACAGTATATCCGAAAATAGTATTAGCAACATATAAATTATCACTAATTTTTTCAATGATACCTCGCTGTATTTTCCAAAAATAATCCGCTCCTAGTAATATATTAATTTTGGAATCACTTAATGAATTGTCTGCCAGTTTTTATTTTTAATATAACTTTCAATTTCTGGTTCGCCCCTTGGGCTTTTCAAGGGAGTCGCGGTTATTAAGTTTGTAGCTAATACTTCAACATGGATGAGCCGACGAGGATTTATTTTGCTACGCAGTTCAATATTAAAAACTTCGAATTCCTCTTCTTTACCTTTATTTATGCCAAAGGCAAAAACAGTTAGCTTTTCTGTTCTTACACGGGTTAATTTTAATTCGTGGGCCAATTCTTTAGTAATAAAACTTTTTTCACTTCCGGAATCCAATAAGAGTCTGACAGTTTTTGATCTAGAATTAGATTGTGCTATTACGCAACATGTTTGCAATAACGCTGCCTGATTACTATTTTTCAAATGTGAATTCGATACTATAGTGTTCTCTACTACTTCTGGTTTCAAGTTTTTTGAAAAACAAAATAATTTGTTATGATCTATTGCTTTACATTTTTCGCAAGGCTGCGATTTCACTCTGCACTGTGATGACAGATGAGATTTTAGAAAGCATTTATAACACCTGCCATCCTTCTTTAATTTTAACCTTTTCTCAACATCAGTTAAATTATTACATTCAAGAGAAGGATGATCATAATTCTTGCAAAATATGCATATATTTTTAACACCTACATTCAATGAATTCATTTTATTTGAAAATTTTCTGTCATTAATTTCGGCTTTATTTTTATTTACAATTACCGAAGCATTTTTATAATTAATCATACTAAGTGATTTTTCACGCGATTCAAGTTCTATTTTAAGAAAAATAATTAAGTCTGTCACATCAGACTCATCCTTCCTTTTATCACTTTGCCTGTAATATTCAACTACTAGATCGTTTGGCAATAATTTTAATAAAATTGGATTCAGTAAATGACCGTATTGGCCTTTTGTCACCCCTAAATTAGATAAACTGCGAATATTTACTTCACAAGCGTCATATAGCTTTCGCAAAGCAGTTATATTTGATGAACTCCTTACACATTCTAAGTTTAGTAATTTATTCATGTGAGCATTAATAATAATATCCTTTTGCCCAAAACGTGACTTCAACATCTCTATGCAATTATCATAATTTTGCTCCGTAAGTGAAAACCCTTCAATAACTTTGTACGCTTTGTCAGTTAAAAGCGTTTTCAGGTAAGTAAATTTTTCAATTTTTGTAAGATTTTCATTTAAATGGATTGAATTTTCGAAACAATCGAAAAATTCGTTCCATTTTTCTATTTGGCCACTAAATCGTGGTAAGGACAATTTAGGGAGTCTTATGGCGGAAGTTTTTGTTTGGGTTTCACTGACAGAACAATTTGAACCATTCTCTTCTATATTATTACATCTTTTTAATCTTAATTTAATTTTGCATTTGGCAGAAATTATTTGTTCGATGTATTTATCGCTGGTCGCGATATCTTTTTCATACTCTTTAATATCTACTATTAAATTTTCAATTTCTACATTTAAATTTTTTAATGCGATTTCTCTTTCACATATCATTTCCTGAACCTCAACAATCTCGTCTGATTTTGTATTTTGTATCTCATCTAATAATAAATTCTCTAATTTATTAATTAGTTTTGTAACATTAGAGCGTTCCGTAGAACGCTTAGCTTTTAATTTCTCTATATTCATAGCGAGCAAATAATCAAGTAAAAGAGAAACAATCTAATAAATGATTCAAAATCTAATTTGATTTAATCAATGTTATAAATAATAATACAATTTTGCTTACCTGGTTCAATATCCAGGCAGCGTTCCAATAATGAATCCGGAATTCCAGTCATTATTATTTCTGTTTCGATTTCAAATCGTAATCCAAATAAATTAAATATCGAAGTGTAATTTCAATATCGGGATTTCACTTATCCCGCGTTTCGTGCACCATGAAAAAATATACTGCGCCATGAAAAAATTTGTACCATGAAAATGCAGAATTATATAATCATAAAAACACTTCTTAATCTATAAATCTGTAATTCAAGTTTTCAATTTCAGTCACAGAATTTAGTCATGTTGGGAGAGCTTATGTTCTTTATTACAGGAAATTAAACACACAAATAAAATTACTATTTGCAGTATTTTAAAAAAGAATTCACAATTTAAAATTTATATTCAGGAGTTATTCAGGAAAAATATTGTTTCTCCATAAAGGAGCCAAGATCAAGATATGTAAATCATAACTTTTCATGTTCAAGAAGAAGAAATTACTTCCTGTTTAAGACAGGCCGAAAACTAAACTAAAAAAGTAACATTCTCAAAAAGAGAAAAAATCACCTCTCATTTGGCAAAGAGCCAACTACAAGTCCCCCCGACTTGTAGTTGGCTCTTTGCCAAATGAGAGGTGATTTTTTTGGGGGCAAAGGGGCAAAGGTTGGGGGGCAAAGCGTGAAGCGAATGTACGATCCACGCTGAAACAAACACCAATCATTTCCAGGAGAATTAAAATAGGATGGCATGGAGTTTCCAAATATAATTAATCAAATCTATTTTTGTTATAGTTTTAACAATATTAATAATTGTTTTTATGAAATAGTGCTTATAAGTATGATATTATGCAACACATTCACTCTTGGTAAATGAAGCGTGTTCAACTATCTATCACCACGCAGATTATAAGAATTGACAGCTCTATCGCTTGGCCCCGCCTCTTAAAGTAATAAAAAAAAAAAAAAAAAAAAAAAAAAAAGAAAGAAAAATCTTCTTAGCTGTTATAGGAAGTCAAAAACACAAATTTACTTCTGTCTTCCTTAAATATTAAGAAATGCCGGCTTAAGTATAAAAAATAAGTATTGCGAAGAATCAAAATCTAAAAGATAACCGCCAATGTTAGATTTAACCCTTTGCGCTCGGCATATTTTCCTATTTTGAACAGTAAGACACGCCTTTTGACGTTCCTTTAAAACGTCACACGTATAGTTTCCAACTTACTACCATTTGCAGGGTTCCCACAGCCTGATTTTTTTCAAGGACTCTTCTACCAGTATTATCTAAAAATAAATTTCTTATTAAATGTACATTATACATTTAAGAATAAATTTATATTAAGATTATTCTAGTTAAGATTAGTCCAGGATTACCTTCATTTGTATGCTATTTGGCTTAGAAAATGGAAAATTAAAGTTAATAGCTCTAAAAGTGACGCAATTTTCTTCACTAATAAATCCTATTCCCCCGACGTTAACTTTACTCTCAATAATGATCCTATTCCCTGGGAAACTTCTTATAAATACCTAGGAATTCACCTAGATTCAAAATTATTGTGGCATAAGCACATCTCAGAGAATCTGAATAAAGCGAAAATTGCCACCGCCCCACTCCTTCCTCTTTTGGCTTGGAATAGCCGCCTGTCTGTTAAAAATAAATTGTTACTGTACAAGTCCATGATCCGTCCCATCTTGACTTACGGGTCCGTGGTGTACGGGTCTGCCTCAAAGACTGTGCTAGAAAAAATTCAAGTATTCCAAAACAAGCAATTGCGTAGGTTTGTTCAAGCTCATCGCTACGTTCGCAATGTTGTCATTCACAAAGACCTGAAAATTAGGCCAATCTATTCGGAAATTAAGAAACTTGCGTTGAAGTTTCACAGGTCTATCCCTAAAGTTCAGAATCCTGTGTTAAATGCCATAAGAAGGTACGATCCTAGAATCGGGAGGGCCAAAAAACGCCCGCTTGCCATCCTCTACAGGGAGGACGGGTTTGTCCCGGTCTCCAAGCGTAGAAGGCGAGATCCTTCAGGTGTTACTTAACACAGAATTCTCACTCTAAATTCTTGTTCCCGTAGATTGAATTATTCCAATTCTTCTACTTTTGGCTATCCCCCTGACAACTGCAACCTACTGTGTCGTTTAACAGTCGCGGATGATCAATCTTCCAGCCAGTTACCTTACGTAGGGCTTTTTATTTATTTGTTTTTAACTTAACTGTAAATAGTGTAAATTTCTCTTTTGTAATTTGTAAATTGTAATTTAATTGTATTAATTGTAAATAATGTAAATATTTTTTATCTGACTGCCTAACAGTCTCGCTAGGCTAATTTTTTTAAATTTTTAATTATTTTGTATTATTCTAAATTGTATAGTATTATGACTGCTTAACAGTCTGGTTAGGCCTATCATTAATATATATATAAAAAAAAAAATTGTAGGTTTAGTGCTCCTTGCTCTGTTGCCACATGTCACACAGCTTCCAGATCGGCTCTGCTCTGCCTCTCTCTTCCGCCATGCTGCTGAATGCATCAACTCATCACGCCAGGGTTCTTTGGGAACCCACTCAGACCTGGTTCCGACTCTCTAGATCATGCAAGCCCTCCATCTGCATTTTTGTCTTCCTCCTGTGAAGGTAAGCGGCTGTCTCAACAGCCGTAGGCACTTCTAACTAAAGAACGTTATGATGATGATGATTCTAGTTGAAGAGTCCTTGAAAAAAGGCGTGGCCGTGAGAACCCTGTTTTGGCTACCGAAAAATTGTAATAATTTGTTTTATTTTACTTTATCATTAAATAAAATAAATATTTCTGTTAAAATTTTCCGGTAGCCGAAAGGTAGCCTATAGTTACACGTTTTAGAAAAATAACATTTCATTTGCAGAGGAACACCTTAAGACGTTGCTCGATTTTTTAATGTCCCCTCAGAAGGGACATTAGGGTTAATATATAGCGAGCGATAGCGAGCGATATATACGAGCGATATATAACGTGCGATTAGGGTTAATATGTATATATATATATATATATATATATATATATATATATACAATAGTAACGTGAAGGCCGGGCATAATTATTAATAATGTTTAATATTTAAAAAAAAGATAAATTTACAGAAATTAATACACAATTAAAAATGTGTGCTCTAAGACCAATTTATTTGTAAAAAAGGATTTTACTGTTTAGGAAACACAAAACTGGAAAAATTCTAAGTAATAAAAGTGAATTTTACTTATTTGTAAGTGGTGTAATCCGAAGCTCTCATGAACACTCAGGATACACATGCGAAGATTATCAAACCCAAGCACAATTCCTAGAGTAGGTACACAATATGCCTACAATCCTACAACATCATTTTTACTTATTAGTAGAGAGTGATTAAATCTTTCTATGCCATACCCACCACATGGGTTTTTAAATAGACTGTTCATTAAAAATCTGTTTACAAAACAGTAATTTCAAAAATACAAAGCAGTACTTTCTGAAATATTTAAAATTTCTGCAATTTATTTTTACGAGATAACATTCGAGGAAGAATAAAGAGAGACAATCCAATTTTTGTTGTCGTCATTTAGCTCATCATTACCTTCATGTTGGTCATATACATCCTCGTAAAGCAGCATTTTTTCCCACTTTGGTTGTTGTATTTTCGATTCAGAATTCTCTACGGAAAAAGCACCAATGTTATTCAATTCCTCATTACCTTCAGGTTTATCACATACATCCTCGTAAAATAGAATTTTTTCCGCTTCGGTTGTTGTATTTTCGATACAGAATTGTCGGCGGAAAATGGAGCATCATGTTTATTATCAGATGATGAAGGAGTACCTTCGTCAAGCACTTCCTTCTGATATTTTTATTTTGTTCTATCTTCAATAGAAGAAAGTATTGGATTCGTAAAAATTTTCGATTTCGGGTTTTTGATGGATTTACACGTTTTGAGAGCTGTAGAACACGATTTGACCATTTTTAGAAAATGTCTGTCTGTCTGTGCGTGTGTGACAAAATTTTGTGGCAACTGTACCTCAGGAACTACTGGACAGAATTTCATACAAATTGGTATGTAGTTGCACCTTGACATAAATTAGTGCCTATCAACTTTTGGTAAAAATCGTCTTACAGGTTGCGTTGCCATCGCGCTTTTTCTAAATTTTTAACATGGTGATATAGGGCAAAAATTTTCAAGATGGGTATCTTTCGAAAGGTCTCGTCAGTACATTTAAAACAAATGGTTGAACTATAAATCTGTGATAATTTAAAACAAAGTTATCGATTTTTTTTACTTTTTACGAAAAAAAACTTAGAAAAAAAATCTTAATATATATAAATATTTTTTCTTTTAACGAAATTATCAAAACTTGGTATTTAGTTGGCTCCTGACATAAACTGGTGCTGATTGGATTTGGGGATCAATCGCACAACAGGAGGCGCTGTGATCGTGTTTCTTCTAAATTTTTAACATGGTAGTATAGGACAAAATTTCGTATAAATGTACATAATGAGAGTTATTCTTAACCTGTGATTGTAAAATTAATATGAATTATTGCTAATAGTAGTAGTTAATTAGGAAAAAAAATTGTGCATGTGGGGGCATCGCTTCCCTGGGGGAAAGTACCCTCTGGGGTGGGGTAAATTTCAGGATTCTCAAGATGGGTATCTTTCGAAAGGTCTCGTCAATATTTTTAAAACGAATGGTTGAACAATAAATATGTGGTAATTTAAAACAAAGTTATCGATTTTTTTTACTTTTAACGAAAAAAAAAAAAAAAAAAAACTTGGATTTTTTTATTATTATTATTTTTTTTAAATATTGTTACTGAGTGAATTTGTATAGGAAAATATAGAAGAAAGTCTCGTGGTGGCCACAACATACTAGTTTAATATGATAAAAAACATTACATTTGGGAATACTCAATTTTTTAGCAATTTCTCTCACCGACAAATTATTAGAAGAAGAATAAAAAGAGATAACACTTTGTCGTATATTTTCTGATATATTTCATGAACGCACATCTAAATCACGAACGCACGACCAATACTTGTTATATACTTCTGCAAATGACTTTTTAAAATGACTGAAATTTTATGTCCAACTTATTTCACCATGAAACTCGAATGACGACGTTTTATCTGTAGATTGAGACTAATATTCCTCTGCACTAAAAATAAAATTAGAAATTCTAAATTCTAAACTTTTAAATTATTTATTTTAATTTATATTTGCTGCCAAAAAAAAAATATGAGTTAATTTATTTTTCGGCATATATTAAAATATATTTTCACTTCAGGAAAATTCATAGGCGTCCTATATAAATAGCTCAATTTCAGGTTTCGCAAGTGCGTTTAAAAACGACTGTACTAATTGATTTTTTTCAAACTGACCTGATTGAATTTTATATGTCCTTTTATATGTAATTATTGTTTTCCGGTCAATAATTGTTTAAGCCAAGTTTTGTAAAAGTTGTTATCTCAAAAACGGCTCTAACGATTTTTATGAAAATTGTTGCATAAATCCATTTTAGATATCCTTTCTCATATATTACATGATTATAACAGGAAAATTAACAGTCATCCTGATTGGGTCGGTCAGTTTTAGATCTCGGATTTTAGATCTTAGATGTTTCAAAATAATAATAATAATAATAATAATAATAATAATAATAATATCTCTACTTTTTTTTTTAAATTCGATATGTAAACTCTATTTTATATGTCTTTACACGTGTATCAAGTTTCTCTTACTACTTGTCTACTTCGTCTTCCTTGTCTACTTTGTTAGGTCAATTTTATGTCTTCTGATCACATTATCTCCAAAAAATGTATATAATACGTATAAAAGTGGATAATGGAAGTCGTGTGGTTGTTTCAAACCAGATTTTTTTTTTTTTTACGTGTATAGACAATGCTTTTAAAAATGTCAATAATGAAGGTTCATAGCAACATCTTGAAACTTGAAATACGGTTTTTGTAATCAAATAGCATGATTTAACTTGGTGAATATAATATAAATTTTATTAATGTGTTTGAAATCTTAAAGAATAAATTTTTTAAATACTTGATTTTCCATATTGTGTTGCATATAGCGTTCGATGTGCTATTTCACCATGAAAAGTTTTTATAGATACAAAAAAAGTGCATTCCAAACTTTCTTTTAAGATATAAATAATGTTCTTTTATAAATTTTATAAATACAATTTTGGATTTATTTATGATTGTTCTGTTTTGTACATGTTTAATGACATTCAATTATAATTATGGCACGCAATTTTACGTGCTATTTTCTAAATATGTACTTCACACATATGTGAACAATGTTTTCAGGAATCTATATTTGATCTTATCTCTTATTAAGTTATATCTTTATTTGATGATTAAAAATTTTTCTTTGAAAGCCAATTCTATTTTAGATGAGTAATAATTGTAGTATTTTCGCAATAAATCTTCTAATCTGACATCTTAAATATTTAAGACATTTGTGTTAATTTAAAATTCCTTTATAGTAACAAGTGGATAATATCAAGCTGTTAGCAGTAAACTAAGGTACTTTGTTGGCAACTATAAAAAAAAAAAAAACAATATCTGTGTGTCTAGCTACTTGATGGAAACCTCTCTCTGGCGCATAGTTGCCAACTTAGCACTTTTCGGCTACCGTAAAAATTTAATAGAAATATTTATTTTATTTAATCTTCAAACTGTAACGTTTTTCACTGATTAACTAAAATAAATAAATAATAAAAAAATATATATTTAAATTTTCTGGTATTCAAAAAGTGCTAATATTGACAACTATACTCTGACATGTATTGTACTATCTGGGTAAAATCTGCATGTGGAATGATACGGACATTAACAATTAATGATGTGAATGTGGAGGATAAGTTAGCATTGGTGATAAGCTGTCTTATCTATGTAATAATGATCACAATACGGGTAATATTTCCTCCCTTAAACCAATATTTAAAATGTTAACGAGATAATCTTCGTACGTTAGTGGATATAAGAAATTTTCTCAGTTCTATGCTCGTAAAAAAAAAAAAAAAAAAAAAAAAAAAAAAAAAGAAAATGAATGAAAACTTGATATGCATATAGTTGATGAAATGTACTCGTATAAAAATAAAGATTATTTTTTCCTCTTGGTGATATATTTATATATATTGTTGCGTACTTGAGGGTTCGTGAATTGTCCGGGAATGAAAGGCCAAACTTACAAAAATTCAGTAATTTATTCACAGAAAGTTCCAGAAAAATACAGGTCAATAAACCAATTATCAGCTTCAATTCAAGCAGTAACCACAGCTTAAACAACAGCTGTCAATAGCGAATCCACAGTACAAACTGTATAGTAATAACACTTGAAGCAAGTCTCTCTCAAAGAGGCTCAAGAGCAATGCAAGCACTAGCGAAGCTGGCTGAGATCTGAACTGAACTGACTGCCTTGGCGAGGAAGCGCTCCTTATATGCTGTTCCATGGAGCCCAGATTTTTCGAGAAAACTCTAGAAAGTGGTCAACCAATCAACTTACAGCTTCCATATTTGGTATATCCCATATAAGGATTTTCTCGCCAAGGTCGCCAAAAAAATCGCCAAGGTGGGAAAAAGTCGCCAAATTTGGCGCCAAATCCATTACGTGCATTACTGGGGCTTTTTAATGCGTTTTTAAAGGAAAATAAGGCTATTTCAACGCTAAAACGACTAGAAATGCACAAAATTAGCACTTTATCAACTTACTAAGCCTCTTTGAAAGAATTTATACAAAAATAAACACAATTATTTACAATTTCGTAACACTGCCCCCCTCCCAAGGACTGCACGTCCCGGGCAGTGCAACCCTTGGTCAAGAGGCGAAACTAAACAAATTTACACAATCTAAAACACAAAAACTGAGTTGCACATAAGGATAACATAGAAATATAAATTAAGTGGGAAATATTTACAAAATTCACAAATATGTACAAATATTTATATACAAATATTTACAGTGCGCATGCGCAAATTTTACCAGTATTTACATTTTAAATTTTAATTTTACCGTTACTTGTGGTACTTGGCTAGCCTATTATAGTGCACCACCTTCGGTTTTGATGAAGGTGTTTTAGTGATCCGCACCACTACATCATTCAGCCTTTTTAAGACTGTGTATGGTCCGTCCCAGTTGCACTGTAACTTGGGAGAGAGTCCTTTGCGTCGAACAGGATTCCACAACCAGACCTTCTCTCCTTCCTGGAACTCATATTGTGTAGCCTTTAGATCGTACCTTGTCTTCATTTTCTCCGATGCAATGTGAATTCGCTCCCGAGCAAAGATGTGAACGTCCTCAAATCGTGCCTGGAGATCTTGGATGTACTCCTCGGGCGATGAAGGCGCATCGGGTGGACAACCAAACAGGAGATCACAAGGGAGACGAAGTTCACGTCCAAACAGCATCTGGGCTGGAGTATAGCCGGTGGTTTCATGGACAGCACTTCGATAAGCCAGCAGGAACAATGGCAACTTCAAGTCCCAATTTTGTTGGTTCCTTGATACTAGAAGGGAGAGGTTATTCAGGATGGTACGATTGAACCTCTCGACCATGCCGTCCGACTGGGGATGTAAGGGTGTTGTCCGGGTTTTGTCTATGCCGAGTAGTTCACACAGTCCTTTGAAAACATCAGAGGTAAAGTTCCTACCTTGGTCGGTATGAAGTTGTAGGGGCGTGCCGTACCTTGACACCCATTGCTGCACTAGGACTTCTGCGACTGTGCATGCCTCTTGATTGGGAATGGGATATGCCTCAGGCTACTTGGTGAAATAGTCCATCACGACGAGGATGTATTTATTTCCACTGGAGGTCCGTGGCAAAGGACCCAAGATGTCGATTGCAATCCGTTCAAATGGTGCTCCCGCGTTATACCATTGCAGTCTTCCTCGACTTCGTTTCTGCGGGCCTTTACGTGCCGCACAAGCATCACAGGATTTACACCATTTCTCCACATCCTCCTTTGCCTTGCACCAGTAGAAGCGTTCCCGAACTTTCTGCAGAGTCTTCATTACCCCAAAATGGCCATCTGAAGCTTTTCCTATCATCAGATTCCCACTTTCTGTATAATACGCCGTTTCTGATATGAAGAGAGTCCAAAAGTGCCCAATAACTTTTCGTAATGGGACTAAATCTGGAAATATCCTGCCAGATAGGTCTGTTGCTGGTCGTCTCCTTCAGCTGTAATATTGGCTTTATGTCAGGATCTTCCAACCGGGATTTTCTAAGTTCTTCGTCACTCCATGGATCGGGATCTTGATCTGATGGTGTTGAGACAGTAACTTGGCAGGCAACCGGATTTATCGGCAGGTATTTCTGTTCGGCTCTAGAGCAATACTTGCAGCTTTCCGAGCAGGGCTTCCGGGACAAGGTATCTGCATTACCATGTAGAGTCCCTTTACGATGACGTATCTCGAAGTCATATTCCTGCAGGCGTTGTATCCACCTGGCAATCTGTCCTTCCGGGTTCTTGAACTGGAGCAACCACGTTAAAGATGCATGGTCAGTCCGGAGCAGGAATCTTCTGCCATAGAGGTAATGATGGAAATGTTCTATGGCTTTTACGATGGCGAGTAGCTCTTTCCTGGTGGTACAGTAATTTCGCTCCGGTTTAGACAGGCATTTACTCCAATAGGCAATGACATGTTCTTGACCATCAATTTCCTGCGACAGAACAGCACCGACACTCTCATGGCTGGCATCTGTATCAAGTATGAACTGTCTGTCGGGCTGTGGATATGTCAAGATTGGCGATGATGTTAAGGCCTCTTTAAGTCGCTTGAACGCTTTTTCACATTCATCCGTCCACAGGAACTTCTGTTTGGCTTCCGTCAGCTTGTGCAGTGGTCTGGCAATATTTGAGAAACCGTTGACAAACTTCCTGTAGTAAGTGCATAACCCCAGGAAACTTCAAAGTTCGTGTACATTTTCAGGGCGACTCCAGTTCGCGACTGCAGAGATCTTTTCAGGATCAGTTCTCACACCTTCGGCAGAGATGATATGGCCGAGGTAGCTCACTTCACGACGGAACAAGTTACACTTGCCTGGATTCAATTTGAGGTTAGCCATTCTGAGTTTCTCCAGCACCTTTCGGATGTTTCATAGATGGTCTTCAAAGGTGCGCCCCACAATGATAATATCATCCAAATACACCAGACAGGCTTCATAGGAAAGTCCTTTTAGCACTGTCTCCATCAGGCGTTCAAAGGTGGCAGGAGCATTACATAATCCGAACGGCATAACTTTAAATTGCCACAGTCCTTGTCCCGTGGTGAATGCAGTCTTCTCACGATCATCAGGATGTAATTCTACTTGCCAGTAACCGCTCTTCAGATCCAACGTCGAGAACCATTTATTGCCAGCAAGTGTGTCTAATGTGTCGTCAATTCTGGGAAGAGGGTAACTGTCTTTCTTCGTGATGTCATTCAAACGACGATAATCCACACAAAATCTTGTTGAACCATCCTTTTTATGCACCAGTACTATGGGAGAGGCCCAAGGACTCGTTGATGGCTCGATGACATCATTGTGCTGCATTTCACTTAGAAGTTCAGTGACCTCTTCCTGTTTAGCAAAGGGAAGTCTTCTTGGATGTTGTTTGATTGGAGGATGATTTCCTGTATCAATTCTGTGCTGGGTGATGTTCGTTCTCCCGACGTCTTCAGGTGTTCGAGAAAAAAGGTCTTTAAATTCTTGGAGTAGCTTCTCCGCAGCACATCTCTGTTCCTTTCCTAACTCTGCATTCTTGAGTAATTCCGTTATTAATTGTTCAGAAGACTTGGATTCAGTTGATTGCGTGGGGCGGTTTATGCATGTTACAGGAGTGCAGGCTGCTAACACCTCATCCTTCTTCACTGTTCGGACCTTATCGCTGATGTTTGCGACTCTCACAGGAATAGTACTCTTTGAGAGATCAACTAGAGATGAAGCTACCAGAACTCCTCTTGGGCTATTGTCTGTATTCGGGTATTCAATCAGTCCATAGCGGAAGTATTGCTTTGTAGGTGATGTTCCTGAATCTATTGTCTCTGTGTGTGGAGGGATGGAAATTTCAGACTTGGCTGTTATCTGGCAAATTGTCTGAATGTCTTGATTTTCAGTGTTGAACACAGCGATGTCTTCCGAACTCGAATGCAGTTCATTATTCTTGAAGTCCAATTGAAAGTTAAATTTTCTCAGGAAATCAACTCCAATGATTAAAGGATCTCTTATATCAGCCACATATGCCATATGATGGTAACTGGCATTCCCAAAAGTGATGGCCAAGTTCATTTTTCCATATATTTTGATTTCGTCTCCGGTCACAGTCTGGAGTTTAACGCAGGGCGGCGTCCAGATGATCTTCTCTTTTAGTTCTTGAGCCAAATCCGTTCTAATGATGGTCACGTTGGCTCCCGTGTCCAGAATCATCCGGCAGGTGGTGTTGTTGAATTGGCCATAGACGTGAAGTCCATTATCGCCGCCACTCATCGATGAAACATGAAATACTGTAAATTGGGGCTCTTTAATTTTAGGCAACCTCCGCCCCGCGAGATGGCCTCCTCTTAGTTTCCCTGCAGTGATGGTGAAGCCGGGTGATTTCCTACAGTTGGTTGTACAGGGCAATTCCTCTTCACGTGACCATCCCCTCCACAGCCCCAGCACTTTATCTTCCGATCCTTTATTTCCTTATTATTCTCCAGGTTGCGCAATCTCTTTAAGATCTCTGCGAAACTTCTCTTCATTTCATTCTCATCAGCAGGCGTATCATTTAATGAGACTGCTCTTACGGTATGGCGGTCTTTACGGGAGGCTTGTTGGGCTGCCTCTATCCTAAGTGCATAGCCTAAAGCTGATTCTACGTCTCTGATGTTGGAGAGTCTCAGCGCTTTTTGAATTTCTGGATCCCGAACAGCATCGATAAAGTACTGAAAAGCTAAGTCGTTACGAGTGTCAGCTTGGCAGTCTGAGAATGCTAGGTGTGACAATCTCTGAATGTCCGCTGCCAGCTCTTGCAAACTTTCGCCCGTTTTCTGGTAACGGGACTTTAGCTGGAGGCGACTATAGTCCTTAGAACACTTCTCTCCGAACCGTAGCTCCAGTGCTCTAGTCAAGGCCTCGAAGTCGTTCCTTTCTTCTTTAGAAACATTTCTCAGTATCTCGGCTGCATCTCCCCGTAATGCTGCTGCTAAGTGGACCGATTTGGCGGTAGAGTCCCAGCCGTTAGCTTCAGCTACGATGGAAAACTGCGTCTTATATACATGCCAGGAGGAACTGCCATCGTAGGTAGATAGCTTAATAGATTCCTGATTCTGGATTCTTCTCTCTTTCTTTTCAGTTTCCTGAGGCATGGATTCTAACTTTTCTTCCACTTTTCTCTCCAGATCTTCTTCTATTCTCTTCAATTTACCGTCTATCTCTGAAAACCTTTCTTTCAGTTCCTGATCAAAATTTTCTTCTATTTTCAAAACTTTCTCTTCTATTCCATCTACTCTGCTTTCCATATCCGATAATTTACTTTCAATCACTCCCTTTACTGCCGAAAGTTCTCTCTTCATCTCCTCTTGATTGCATTCAACTTTTTCTTGGATTGACTTAATTTCTTGACTCAGGCTATCTTTCATCTCTCTTTGCGATGCTTCCATACTTTCTTTCATCTCTCTTTGCGATGCTTCCATCTTTTCCTGTCCTGTTTCCATTTTCTCTATCAATCCAGATCTTAACTCATTCATCTGAGAAGTGAGACCTTCTAGAAATTTCTTCATTTCTTGTTCCATAGCTCTCGTTATCACCATTCACAGACAACCCCACTCCTGACACCAGAAATGTTGCGTACTTGAGGGTTCGTGAATTGTCCGGGAATGAAAGGCCAAACTTACAAAAATTCAGTAATTTATTCACAGAAAGTTCCAGAAAAATACAGGTCAATAAACCAATTATCAGCTTCAATTCAAGCAGTAACCACAGCTTAAACAACAGCTGTCAATAGCAAATCAACAGTACAAACTGTATAGTAATAACACTTGAAGCAAGTCTCTCTCAAAGAGGCTCAAGAGCAATGCAAGCACTAGCGAAGCTGGCTGAGATCTGAACTGAACTGACTGCCTTGGCGAGGAAGCGCTCCTTATATGCTGTTCCATGGAGCCCAGATTTTTCGAGAAAACTCTAGAAAGTGGTCAACCAATCAACTTACAGCTTCCATATTTGGTATATCCCATATAAGGATTTTCTCGCCGAGGTCGCCAAAAAAATCGCCAAGGTGGGAAAAAGTCGCCAAATTTGGCGCCAAATCCATTACGTGCATTACTGGGGCTTTTTAATGCGTTTTTAAGGGAAAATAAGGCTATTTCAACGCTAAACGACTAGAAATGCACAAAATTAGCACTTTATCAACTTACTAAGCCTCTTTGAAAGAATTTATACAAAAATAAACACAATTATTTACAATTTCGTAACAATATATATATATATACATATATATATTGATGGTGGGTTATATAAAATTTTAAGAAAGATATTTTAAAGGTTTTAATATTATTGTTGAATTTAGCTGTCAAGTATTCAAGGATCAGAATTTTTTATTTATAGCGTGAGTAGAAGGATCGCCAGTTAAAGGCTAATATACTCTCAGATTGAATCAGCATAATATTTCATACTGTCGATCTTGTATATCTACTAGATTGGTGTATTTATATATCATAAAAATCTCTGTTGTAGCCTTTCTTAAATGGAAAAAACTGAAATATAACAATGGCAACTATCAGCCGATATGCAATAAAATTAAATCATCATAGTTTTTTATGATGGTCATCCCATGCATCACGTTTAGTGCACTCATATGCAATAGAAATTTACGTATGGTCCTCCCCTAAATAATGAAAATTGCTGCATAGTATAGTCATCTATCAGTTGGTATAATTTTGTATAATAGTTACCTCACATATACACTTTGAATCACTTATACTCTACATAAGCTAAGTTACAGCTTTCCTATGAATGGGAAAAATTGCTTCATGGTCATCTCATACATCACGTTTGATGCACTCATATGCAATAGAAATTTATGTATGGTCCTCCCCTAAATAATGAAAATTACTGCATAGTAAGTATAGTCATCTATCAGTTGGTATAATTTTGTATAATAGTTACTTCAAATATACACTTTGAATCACTTTTACTCTACAGAAGCTTAATTACAGCTTTCCTATCAATGGCAAAAATCGCTTCATAGCCGGGTCACCTGGCAAGCGATATATATCAAAATGATCCTCATGTAATGGTCCAACAAAATAGGAAGTGCCTTAGAATTCCTTGAATTTTTCTGTAAGATGTACCGCTAAAAATCTTTTAATAATGCCGAGACATACAGCATTTTCCATAAATTGTCAAATCGTGTTTAGGACATCCCACAACATATAAACTCCCCAAATAAAAAATATTCATCAATCCAATACTTTCCTTTTATGCATTTAGACGAAAATAAAAAAAGGAATAATATATTGAAATATATGTTGAAACTTATATAAATATATATTGGACATAATGTTAATCATTAGTAAAATTATTATAACTGTTAAATTTAGACCTGTTTGTCACATTCAATGATTTTCAATATAACATACCTAGATGTGCTATTTTAGTTATGCAATGAATAACACACTTTCTTGAAAAGAAACTTATTATAAAAGAAATTGAAAATGGTTTGCTTTTAATTTCGCAACATCTTTAAACTCCGGTTAAGGATTTCATAAAAATCTTTTAACTCGGTGAATAGAACATAAATTCGTTGAATTATGTATTTAAAATCTGCTGAATAATGAAATTTTAGAGTATTCAAATTTCCGCAATTTATTGAGGATTTCCTTTAGATATAATGTTTCATCATGAAGAATTTCAGTAATTACATTGCAGCATGTTTTAGACTTTTCAGATGTAAAACGATGCATTTTTAGAAATCCTTAAAATAAATATTTCAGATTTATTTATGGTACTTGGATATTATTTTATGCTTGTTTTAATCACATTCAGTTATGTTCTTCGCACGTTATATATTATTTTATGATTCTTTTAATATATTATATTCCAAATATACGAACAATGCTTTTGTAAACCTTATTAAAAAAAAAAAAAAAAAAAAGAAGAAGAAGAAGAAGAAGAAGAAAAGAAAGTGAGAAAGAAAAAAGAAAAAAAAAGAAAGAAAGAATATACAATGAAAGAATCATGTTTCTATAATTAAGATAATTTTTAATCTACATTGTATTATACTATGAAATTTATATGAATGTCCAGAACAGTGCACAATAAGGGAATGTGACAGTGGCTCCAATACATGCGATTTCAGTTTTCACATATAAAGATAGTATAACCACGTTTATACGACCGTAGGTTTCTAAACTAGATGCTTTCCGTGTGTCTCGGAAACTTGGCAACAGTTCAAGCGCCACCTGGTACAGATTGCGCGACTTTTTTATTCAACAGTCACCAATAATTTTAAGAAGTGATACATGGATATGTATAACCGACGTTTCTTCAATTCTATTCGCCTTTTATGTATATCAAATCTCACTTAAAAAAATTTTTGGTGGCTGTTGAATACAAAAAGTCGCGCAATCTGTACCAGGTGGCGCTGTCTACCACCAAGTTTCCGAGCCACGCGAAAGGCATCTAGTATAGGAGGCTATGATACGACTAGAGGTGAGGACGAGCTCAAAAGCTTAAAGGGGTGCCGATTTGACCGACAGACTGGGATTTGGTAAATATCCAGTCATTCGGATTTCCAACATCGCTTATAATTCAACTTTCACGAGTTGGCACTTCGTCCCTCCTTCCTTTCGAAGAGTTTACTTTAAGGAAGGGGTGCACAAAGTGAAAAGAATGAATGGGTGGGGAAAAAACAAGGTTGCCATGAAAATAACACATCAAGCCAATAATTTTTACTTTTCGCTAGCTGAAATCCGTTTTGCCTATAAAAAGGATCATGTGTTAATATTAAAAATTAATGACACATAAATTAAAAGCGAAAAAAAAAAAAAAAAAAAAAAAAAAAAACTTTTCAATAATGCCTTATTTGCATAAAGAATTTTCGAGCAATAAATTTAAACAAGAAAAAAAAAATCGTGCTGTTTGCATGGATTACAAATTATTGTCTACGCATTTTATTTTGCATTTCAGGAAAAAAAAAAAAAAATTTCTTTGAAAATATTTAAAAAATAAAAATGAATAAAAGTTTTTACGCTTTTTTTTTTTTTTTTTTTTTTTTTTTTTTTTTAAGAAAAGAAAAACATTTTTAAAAATACTGAATAAGTAAATGGGGAATTTTATAAAAATAAATTGAGCTAGCTGTACGCATAATTTACAGTATTATGTACAATAGCTCTCAGAATATTTGCATACACATCAGATACGAATATGAAAGATAATTTCTTACATTACTGTTAGAATGGCTTTTAATTTCTATGTATTTTGTCTAAAAAAAAAACAAAAAAAAACAAAAAAAAAAAAAAAAAACAGAGAGAGAGAGAGAGAAAGAAAGAAAAGAAAAAAAAGAAATAATAATAATTACAGGAGTGCAGTTCTTTATTTAAATTTTAAATATTTTTCTTTCTTTCTTTTTCTTTTTCTTTTCTTTTCTTTTCGTTTCACTTTTTTTTTTTTTTTTTTTTTTTTTTTTAAGAGAAAGAAAGGTTGGTAGATCGGTAGTTTTTTTTATGGTGCTAGGTCCAAATTAAGAGATAAGGAAAAAAAGAATGAAAAAAAAAATGAAGAAGTGAAAAAAGACTGCAAACCGAAATTTTGAAATATCGTTTAGACAATCATAACATTCCTCATCGTATTAATAATTAGTTATAATGTAACAAATATTTTTTAATGATATAACGTATTAGAAAGCCCAAAAGTTCTCCTAATTTGGAAATAAGTAAATAGATAATAAACAGTATTTTCGCCAAAATGTCACAAAACTCGTAAAGATAGCAAACCACCTCCCTTTTCACCCTCAACCGATTTCAAGGTAATAGAATCGTCGCTGCCTACGTTACGCTTGATTGACAGGGGCCAACTCCTGACAGTCGCACTATATTTTCTCTCAATCACCCCTATTTTAAAACTGTACTCGTATAGTTCGCAGCAGCGAACTTTCTGATTATCTCACAGAAGTAGAGGCTTCTGTGAGATACTAGGTGAAGGTGTTATATTAATCATATATCAGAAGATTTTACACGATACACCTTTCACTAACAATTTAACTACACAACAAAGTATGATAGAAGAGCTTTTTATTTTCACATAACGTTCTCGAGATGCAAACAAAGAGATTGGTTGGTATGTAGTTCATAAAAATGTCAAGGAAAAATTGATCATGGAGGTAAAGAGTTCATAATCAGTTAAAGTTTGCAAATTAGTCTGTTGAGGCGTCTCGCCACATCACCCTTTCCCACGATACACCTTTCATTAATAATTTAATTACATAACAAAATGTGATAGAATAGAATATTACACTTTTTATGATAGAAAACACGTAATAGTTTTTACGTAACGTTCTCGAGATGAAACCAGAGAATTTATATAGTTCATAAAAATGTCAAGAAAATATTGGTCAGGGAGGTAACGAGTTCATGATCAGTTAAAGTTTAGAAATTAGTCTTTTGAGACGTCTCGAAACAGCTTCCATGGTCGCAAGAAATGTGGTTTAAGAATATTTACATCGTTAAATGATTTAGGTTTTTTAGATTTCACGTAATTAATATGTCTTTTTATTATAAATTTCAGAAATAAATATTTTTAATTTACTTGTGGTAGTCCCGTTCTGTTCTTTGTTTGTTTAATCTCATTCGATTATGTTTATAGCTCGTTGTACCATGTTTTATTTTTTTATGTACGGTTTTTACGTGTATAAACAGTTCTTTTACTTAAGGTTAATAATTAAGCAACATCTTTGATCTCGGATTACAGTTTTCAGAATTAAATAGCACTTTTAACTTGATGAAAAGAACTTAAATTCGATAAATATATTTAAAATCTTGAATACTAAAGTTACAGAAAAATGTATTTCTATGACGCAATCCACATTGCGTTCGATAGAATTTCATATCGAAGAATTTTCATAATTACTCTGCAGTATGTTTTAAACTTTGGAAATATTAAACAATGATCTTTTATAATTTTTCGAAAACAATATTTTAGATTTATTTATGGTGGTTCGGTTTTATGTATGTTTTAATCAGATACAGTTACGTTTATGTCTCATTATTTTACATATTATTTTATAAATGTGTATTTTTACACAAGTGTCGAGAATGCGTTCATAAAACATATGTTGTTCTTATGACATCCTTAATTAAACCCGGTAAAGAAAGCGTAAATAGTAAGCACTAACGTAAGATGACTTTGTCAGTATCTATAAAAATAAAACAAAAAACAACAATGTTTGAGGATCGAGCTACGTGATACTAATACGAAAAAAGAATACAGATCTAATGGGTATTATACTATGGGGATAAAATCTACATGTGAGATGATCCAGACAGGAAAGAATTCCAAAAGTTAATGAAGAGGCTATGTCAGCAGGGTTGACCAATCTTATCTGTATAAAAATAATCCCAACAGGTGGAACTTTCCTCCCTAAAACCAACGTAATTTGTTAACGAGATACGTACAATAACGGGAACATAATAGACTAGACGTAACAAAAACTAGACGATAGTTTCAGAGCTTCGAGGCTAATTCTTTCCCGAGGTTCGATGATTTTTCCTAGTCAATTTTGGCCTTTTATTCCTTCCGGTGTTAGCCTTTTTTTTTTTCCCAAACACTTAACATTGTGATTTTTTTTCCTTCTCGTCCGACGCTTTTTTCTATGGATTTTGAACCATTTTTGCTCGATTTTTACGTTTTAAAGGGCGATGATTTCAAACCTTCGCAATAAAACTTCAAAATATGTACTTATGTAAGTTTCTGAATATAAATATTTTTCACAGTTCTATGCTTTTCAAAGAAAAAAAAAATAATAAAAAACATGGTGTGTAGAAGTTTTTTTTTTTTTTTAATAACGTGTTATTTAAACTCTTATAAAAGGCATTTCCAAGCTTTAAATATTAGTGTTAAAACGAACTCTCAAGAATTCAAGTATCTGAAGTTTCTATTTATGAAATAGTATAGGGTTATTACAAGCATTCCCGTAGCAGCCAAGAAATTTACATAATTTTAATAACCAACTTCTGAATATTTTAAGAATTCTTACATTTTTACATTCTTTTTTTATTGCAGATGAAGGCACGAAGCTGCTTAAATTTAATAGTTAAGATGCATTTCACCTTCAACTATCTTACAATAGGTTTTTTAAGCGTTTATGAAATATATTACAGATTTGCTCAAAAAGGATATTAGGTACTTTTGTGTGTGTGTGTGTGTGTGTGTGTTTGATTTAGTAGGTAAAAATTTATTATTATATTATGTAAAAAAATGTAACAGTCATTTTAACAGTAAAGTGTTAAGATTTTGAATAATTCTAATCGAAAATAACCTTTTAGCGATATTACTTAAAATCTAATATCAGAGATTGAAGTTATTTTCTTTATGTATTTAAATTTAGTGTTCCCATTCAAAATCTAAAAGAAAACTAATACGATCACGGCAGTCAATGGCCTGTAAGAAGCTAAGCATATTATTTTGTGATGCATGAAACTAGACTTTGAACTGAGTGGCATACACTTCTTTCAAGTTTCATGGGATTGAAGAATCATAGGAAAAATTGGGTCCAAATTCAATAAGAAGATACGAACTGAAGATTTCTTTAACTGAAACATATTAAAGATAAGCTATAATGTAAAACAATTTCGATTGTCTATATATATATAAACGGCTAAGAAATTTCCTTGGACTCTGTGTGTGGAGGCATCGACTAATAACATGCTGAACAAAATGTAAAATAAAAAAAATGGTTAAATGAATTTAATGTTTTGATTTTTATGTAAAAATATGATCACGTGCTATCTTTAAAAAAGTGTTAAAATTAAGAGTTTATGGGATGCAAGTGGCATCTGTATAAAATGTTTATAAGAAATAGAATAAAAAATAGAATTAAAGAAATAGAATAAAGAAAATGTTTATAAGATATTGTTTAAAGAGGAGCAACCATGTTGGTTACATTTTATTTACAGCTTGAGCTTTTGAATATTAAATATTATCTACCGTAGGAATGATGCCGCAAAAAGCATACGCACCGCAAAGCTGCTCACCATCGATGATTACACTATGACCTCCAGCCATTTTTTGGATACAATCGATCGTTTATGTAGAGACGTTATGGATAAGAAGGACGTACCATTTGCAGGAAAGACATTACTATTAGGTGGAGATTTCAGGCAGTGTTTGACCATCGTTCCCCACGCTATGCCACTAGCAAACGTGCAGTCAAGCTCAAATATAGTGAGAACTGGAAGTATTTTGAGAAAATAAGCCTGATATCCAACATGCGTTCTGCCGATCCGGCCCACAGTGTTTGGCTTCTGAAACTCTGTAATGGTGATTTGAAAAATGAATTTGGTCTTCCAAATGACATCTTCGAAATTCCAGTTGAATATTTGTGTCACGGAAATTTAGTTCACGAAATCTTTGGCGAAAAAAATGTCATTCATATGGTTGAATCATTTGCAAGAAAGGCAATGCTACGCCCAAAAAATGTTGATTTGAATAGAACCAATGAGGAGGTCATCAACATTTTAGAAGGGGAATCAGTGACATATCTAAGTGAAGATGCGGTTAAAACGGAAGAAGATAGTCAGCTCATAAACTTCATGACAGAATTTCTCAGTAGTATTGATCCTTCAGAAATGCCTCAGCATAAGCTTATTTTAAAAGTTGAAGCCGTGGTGATTCTACTGAGGAATTTAAATACGAAGAAAGGGCTTTGTAACGGCACTAATCTGGTCGTCAACAGTATGAGAAGTAATGTCGTAGAATACGAAGTCATGAGTGGGTCTGCAATTGGGCAGATGGTTCTCATTCCCCGCACTGACTTACTCAGCTCCGATATAGATATCCCTTTTAAGATGAGACGTAGGCAGTTTCCTATCAAAGTACCGTTTGTCATGACCATCAACAAGCCTATTTATCTGAACCCGTCTTTGGTCATGGTCAACTGTACATCGCATTTCCGAGAGTCAAGCGTTCTTCAGATGTTAAGGTGAAAGTTCTCGATACGTCCCAACAAAGACGACTAATTAAGAAAAGCAAAAATGTTTCCACCAAAAACGTAAAGAAATTTTTTGGCTAAACTTCTGTTTGGGTAAATTTGGTTAGATAAAGTCTTTATTAAGTTCTTTGTACTTTAAAAAATTGATCTAAAATCTTCATTTATTTCTGTTCGAAGATCTTTTTAGTGATAAGATCTACACTACCTTAATTGATTTCATGAATTTAAAAGTGTTTTCGTTAACAAACATTGATCTACTGGCATGCAAACAGCATCAGGCCGAGTTTTGTACTTTTCGAGTTTGATTTTGAAATATTCGGTCCATTCATGAATCGGGGCTTTTCTAGTTTTAGATAGATTTTGCGATTTAGATTATTCAAGGAATATAAATCAATCTGCAAGGAAATGCTTAGTTGCGACGCAAATGGGATGCAAAACACACTTAAATAATCAAAGTTAAGCAGAATTCTGAACAGAGTTAAATCATATCCTGACATATCGTCACTCTCACGACAAAAAAAGAGCAACTGAAAAAAAGCTAAGCCGATATTTGGTAAATCCAACATGGTATCTACGATCTGTCAAAGTAGCGTAACTCAATTCTTATTGGTTGCCTAGTTATAAGGATTTATGTTTCGCAGCGAAATCGATAGCTGGGCTTTACCGTATTTGGTATTAGCTTCGAGACCTATGGTTACAATGACTTTCGTCTCGAATGATTCACATCATACGAATTCACAATTACGAAGCCCAATATCTTGTACATTTCCCCTACGCATTATTTGTTTTGACCCTATTGAAAAGTTAATATTTTTGAGTTACGCTAGTTTGCTCTCATGCATGAGAGCGATAATATCCTTCAGTACCGATTCATAGCAGTTACATATGTTCTACTTTAATATTTACAGAATAGTAAGTTCGTCGTCATTTTTTTTTTTTGCTGTTATCGTAACCAAAATTTCAAGGTGTTTTCTGAGGAACTATTCTAGATATTTCACGAAACGTCTAAACTCAAAAGTGTCCAGATTCTTATTGTTAAATAGTGGATACCACATTATGAAAGACAATAATAACTAGTATGTTGTGGCCACCACGAGACTTTCTTCCATATTTTCCTATACAAATTCACTCAGTAACAATAATTAAAAAAAAAAAAAAAAAAAAAAGTGGGACTTTGACAAAATTTTGGGTAAAATGTGAAAATTATTCTAAGTTTGTCAAAACACAGAAACCGTGGGACTTCGACAAAATTGGGAGAAAAATGCAAAAATTTGTTTAAGTTTGTCAGAACGCGGAAACCGTGGGAGTTTGATAGAATTAAGGGGAGAGAAAAAAAAAGTGGGACTTTGACAAAATTTTGGGTAAAATGTGAAAATTTGTTAAAGTTTGTGAAAACACGGAAACCGTGGGACTTTGACAAAATTAGAGGAAAAATGCAAAAATATGTTAAAGTTTGTCAAGACACGGAAACCGTAGGACTGACAAAATTAGGGGAAAAAAGCAAAAATTAGTTTAAGTTTGTCAGAACACGGAAACCGTGGGAGTTTGATAAAATTAAGGGGAGAGAGAAAAAAAAAAAAAAAGATTTTTTTCTAAGTTTTTTTTTTTTTCGTAAAAAGTAAAAAAAAATCGATAACTTTGTTTTAAATTATCACAGATTTATAGTTCAACCATTCGTTTTAAAGGTACTGACGAGACCTTTCGAAAGATACCCATCTTGAAAATTTTTGCCCTATATCACCCTGTTAAAAATTTAGAAAAAACGGGATGGCAACGCAACCTGTAAGACGATTTTTACCAAAAGTTGATAGGCACTAATTTATGTCAAGGTACAACTACATACCAATTTGTATGAAATTCTGCGCAGTAGTTCCAGAGATACAGTTGCCACAAAATTTTGTCACACACACACACACAGACAGACAGACAGACATTTTCTAAAAATGGTAAAATCGTGTTCTACAGCTCTCAAGACGTGTAAATCCATCAAAAACCCGAAATCGAAAATTTTTACGAATCCAATACTTTCTTCTATTGAAGATAGGAGAAAGTAATAATGATAATAATAAAGTTAATCTCATTAGACTAACGTCGTCATTTTTTCTTCTTATATCATTGAACCGAATCCACGAGCTTAAATATTGTCCATTTATAAATCTAAATTTACTTTTTATTTTATATTGCACGCGCGCTTTTTATTTCCCAATTCAAAATTATTAAAAAAAAACTTTTCCGATACTGTCCGTTTCGATACTGATTGTTATTAATTTTCTTTTCTTTTTCTTAAAAAAAAAAAAAAAAAAAAGATTTCGATGAAATTCTGGCAAAAGCAGAATTTAGTTTAGTACGGAGGACTATTATTTATTTATTTTTTCAAACTATAACATCGCTTTCAAATTATTCAATCATATTTTCGATAAATTTTCGATTTCGATAAATGTCCAACTATCGTAAAACTGGTATCGTAAAAATCCGTAGATTGAGACAAATAGTCTTCAGTCCTAAAAAAAGATTTAAATCTTTTTTTTTTTTTTTTTTTTTTTTTTTTTTAAGTTACTTAAGAGTTTCTTTTTTTTTTTAATATTTGCAATAAAAATTGTGTATATCACCTTATCTTAATAATTAATGAGGATTTTGTGAATTTTGATGGTACTTTTGTGTAGCACTGGCACATACTAGATGTGGAAAAAGGTACCTGAACATTCAAAAAGTGTAAAAACGTATTTACTTTTTATGTTCCGTATGTCTTTCTTAGGATTGTTGGGAGATTTTTGAAGTAATATAGGAGTTCATTACAATACACGTGAAGATCGTGAAAAATGCTCAGCAAAAACAGTGAGAACGAGAACACTCTATAAAACCTTTTCTTGATCACAAATGATTTCATGTAGCGTCTACTACCTTGTAGTGAGATTAAAGTGAGGTACATGCGTTCTATTCTTATAAATATCTTTGACATATCTTCCATAAATTCGGTTTTAACCTTTTTTTAAAAACCAATGGCTCTTTAAAGTACCATCGGAAGGTAAAGAGCTAAGACACATGGATTAATTGTTCAATTGAGTGCATGGATTAATTGTTCATGCATCCTTGACACATTGGAGGTAAAATTCCTTGTTGTTGCCATTTATGAACTTACTCCCGAATTTCCATTTTAAAAGGCAAATATTGGTAGTTTTTTGATCCAATTTAATAATTTCAATTCGTAAACTATCCTAATTTATGCAAATCATAAAATATAAATATTGTTACTTTAAATTTATATGTATTTATGTCAATAGTAAGGATTTTCTGTAAATAAGAGGAGAGTTGTTTACTATTTTTTACGTCTGTACTTGATCAATTCTTGAATTTATTATGTGTTTCATTTAATCTTTTTTATTATTTAAATATCATTATGAAAAAAAAAATAAATAAATAAAATAAAACTATTTTAAACCAAAGAAAACAACGTCATTTTCTTTACTATTTTGTACTAAGACACAAATTCAAATTTGGAAAAAAACAAATGAATAGCATTTTTTTAAAACTAATTCTTTATTATGTGTCTTACTTTTACTAAAAACAGAAGTTATTTTTCTTAATCTTTTTTTAATATTAAAAGAAATCAGGTGACCTAGCGCTCAGTACTCTAACCCGCCCACTGATTACTAATAGGATAAGAAATTTCAAATGTTTAGATAACATAGTTCCTGCTATTAAAAAACTTTCGAATATGCAATTTCTACCCCACAAAATAGAAAAAAAAAAAAAAAAAAAAAGAGAGAACTGTTTTCAGAAATTTAGATGCGTCATTTAGATTAAGAAAAAAGCGAATATTTTGTATAAGCAAGATTATGTTACTTTTAAAATAATATCATAGTGTGCATGTGCATGACAGAGAGAGAGAGAGAGAGAAACAATAATTTTACTTTTGATGCGCGGAAATTTTTAACCTTACATATTATCTTCTAAAGAATCACAATTTTATATTTTAAAATTGAAGTGTCTCTGTTTCCTGATAACTTTAAAATATTTAAAGTATATTCTATAAAATATTTTTTTCGTGATTTCTAATATAAATTAAAGAAACGTTCACCTGCTGATAACAATTATATATGAATGATGAAACTTTCCGGATATGTGAAAAGATGATTTAAAATTAATTTTATGATCTCAAAATATTTTAAAAGATATCTCTATGCTTCAAAATCCGTTATCTGATAACGCTTGACCTATGTTGTCATATTCAGTGAAAGGCGGGTTATAATTATTTTTACCGATAATTTGTTAATTAAAATTTATAAAAGTTCACTTAAATTTTAACTATAAATTTCTAATTCTACAAACTACTAATTAGAACTAAATTTGCTTAAAACTCAAATGATTTTCTTTAAGAGTTGTTTTAGTGACTTCAAATTTTCTAAAACTGTTTAAACTATTGTGATGATCTATAAAAGGTAATTACTGAAATATTAAAAAAAAAAAAAAATTCTTTGGGAATCAGGTATGATTCACATATATTATATTTTAGATTCAATGACAGATACACCATAGCTTTGCGTTCTAGGCTGCTATATGTGAAGTGTTGGGTTTGCACCCAAATAGCGCTTGTCAGTGTAGGTGTTCCAAATTTCCCGCAATTTTTTCCATTTGCACAATATGGGATAAGACTTCTTAGAAAGACACCCAACGGTAGGCATCGCATCAGGGCCTTGGACTAGAGATGCAAAAAACCCGGGAATTTAAAACCAAGGGAAAAAAACCGGGAGTTTTGGGGAAAAAACTGGGAACTTTGGGAATTTTGCGGGGAAAAAACAAATTAGAAATCTCTAAAGCAAATAATAAATTGTTTACTTAATATAAATAGCAATTTTAAACACTTTGACATACTGATAAGCTTATAAAATTTTTTCAATTTATCATTTTATTTTCAATTTATCAGAAATGCAGCCAAATCATAATTTGAAAAGAAACTTAAGCTTTCTTTATTAAATTAGCACTTAATATAAATGTATCGGTACAATGTTGGATACAATTTCCATATTATACAATCTGAAGAATTAAGGAAAGCAATGTACAGTCGGGGAAAAAAAAAACGCAGCACTTGATGGTATTTCGTTATTAATTGACGCAGAAAAATTTAATAGACACCATTCAACAGGAAATGAAATGCACTTTCTGAAAATGTCGTCGAATTTTGAATTAGGGGTCATCTACATATTAAATTGAGCGCCAACTTTGATTTTTTCAATAGTAACACCCAATTTTGACTTCATATTCAAATTTCTGAGAGTCTGGCAGTGCGGAAAAGTATACTGTTTGTATACTTTATCTTTAGTATTCATAGAGTTATGGTCAAAAATGTGTTAGGGGGCTATCTCTAAATATAGAAAAATAAAATTAAGATCCTACAAGAACCAGGCAAAATTATACTGTTTTACACCGGAAATATTTCAAGAAAAAAAGAGTTTTAAAAGAAATAAAAATATTAACACCTTTGCAGTATCTTAATTATCATGAATTTAGTTTTTTGGATATGTATATACTTTAGTACTTTTTTAGATAATTTTAGGTATATTTAAATACATTACACTTACGATTGGTCAGACAATACTTTTTATAAAAGTGCAATATTTTTCAATTAAAAAGTATCTATCATGGATATACTGATCACCAATAAAGCTTAAATTTTCTTTCGTACGTGTAACATAATATACAAACTGAAATAATATAGCTATATATATATATATACAACAACGCATAAACTAAATCTTTTCGGATAAATTATTGTAAGGTTTCATAAGGTAAATATTAAACAATTTTAATAGAACTTACCAGTTTTGGGTCAGTTGAACTCTTTGGAACTGTACGATTTGTTTTATAATTTCTATGAAAATATAATTTCTTAATTAACGCTTTCGCGACTGCTGACGTAGATTCAAATCATTTGAAAATCTGTAACAATGCCAGTGGGCGTTTCTTTCGTAATTTGTGTGTTACTTATTTCTTAAGCATGTACGCAGTGTTCTTATTTTTGCAATAAAATATACTATGGATAGAAATATATTTATTAGAAAGAATATAGTTATAATGTATATCCATCTGTAATATAACCGTGGTACAGAAAATTTGTTTTGAAATATTTTATTTTGAGAGTTTTTCAAACAGTAAACCCCGCCTATTTAGTTAATTTTTTTCTTCTAGTGTTCGTTTAAAGGATTCTAAATTTTTCACCAGTAATCGATGAAGTAAATACCACTTGTGTATATTTTTGTCAATGTAAAATAAGGGATTTAACATGAATACTCAAAGTCACATTCAATTTTCGTTTCTGTATTGTTTTGTTTTGAAGAACGATAAAAGGCGGGGCTTTAGAAAACAGGAATTCTTGATACTAACACAAATGTCTAAAAATCAACATTTTTGTTTCATTTCTTTGCATTTGACGTTGTTGTTATATAATTTGACCCTTAAATAAAAAATAAAAATATTTTGTTCAATTTTTTACGTTATTTTTTAAGATTTGCTTCGTTATCTCATTCAAAATTTTTTAAGAGACGGCCCCCTAAACCACTCCAAAAGAAAGATTTATTTATATCTCGAAAACTAATAACTGGAATGAGCTGCAAATTTGCACACCTATATTTTTCAGCATTAGGATTCATTTTATGTAAAAATTAATATAGGTCATAATTCATAATTTTTATGAATATGAATTTATTAATATTTTTCAGAATTAAAAATATTTTTCAGAATCAAAAGTAATGATGGATTATGTTTGGGTTTCTTCACTGTATCTCGTAAAAAAAGAATTATATCGATCAAGTTATTTTTTGTGAAGATATTAATAAAAGTTTGAAATATGAATTTAACATTAGCACCTTCAAACTTTTAACGCTTATAACTCTGTGAAAAAATAAGCAAAATATACAACCAATATACTTTTTCGCATTGTCGCGATCCCAGGAATGCAAATATAAAATAAAAATGGGGCATTACTATTGAAAAAATCAGAGTTGGTGCGCGTTTTAATATGTAGACGACCCCCAATTCAAAATTTCTGTTCATTTTCTGAATCTACTCTCAATTCCCCGTCGAATGATACCTATTACATTTTTGTGCATTGATTAGCAACGGAGTTACATCGAGTGCCTTTTTTTTTTTCCCCGACTGTACATAATCCTGTAATAGTTTGAGAAGAGAAATAATTAAGGTTTGGAAACTTCTTTAAAAATTTCGATTTTTAAAGAATTATTTAAAATAATGAAGTGTGGTTTTTAAAAAGAAAGGGATGACATTTTATGCAATTACTACAGTGGTATAGTTTCTTTTACAAGTTATTTTCCTAAATATTTCTAATTAGAGTTTGTAAAAAATTGATGTTAAATTTCCTACAATGAAAATGTTTTGATGAAAATTTATGCACATATTGTTTTCCTGATTTTTATGCATTAAAAAAAAAAAAAAAAAAAAAAAAAAGTTTCTGCATTTCTAACACAACAAGTGGGGAAATTTTTCGAATTACTTATATATTTCCCTAAAACAGATTTAATTTAAGAATTCTTCTTCTTCTTCTTATTATTATTATTTGTAATTGGAAAAAAAAAAAAAAAAAACGAAGAAGAGAAACAATTTAAAAGTTATCAGGTAACAAACTAATTTCTTAAATACTTCATTTGAGTTTAATGATATATAAATTTAGTTGGGTTTATACCCTAAAATCTTAAGTCTAGTTCTCTAGTTGTTTCATAGTACAATCACCAAAAAAAAAAAAAAAAAAAAATTGCCCCCCCCCCCCACCTAATTTTGTCATAAATTGTCGTAGAAACATGTGGTGTTTTGAAAGCCTTTCATCTCTACCTAGGACTCGAGAATAGACAATCGACCTAAACATCTATGATCCCAACACCCACAACAAAACCCCACCCTAGTTTCCTTCTACCGCTTGATATGAAGATTTATGAATTTTTCCAATGAGTAGTTATCAAAATATCGAACTTATATTTTTCTATATTCTAAGATTTTTTTTTTTTTTTTTTTTTTAACTCCGTTACTCTAAAGAATACTCTACGATTAACGAGTTGAAAGCTAAGTAAATTATACTTAACTTAAAAAAAAACTAACATATCAATTGGTCCATATTTTTAAACTTCCTAAAAGTTTTTTGAATATAATTGTTACACTTCACATGCTGTTTAAAAATGATACGCTGCTAAGTGTAATAATAATAATAATAAAAAAAAAATCCTTAAACCTATATATATTAGCAGGATATTCAGATATACGGTAGGATGTTTCCCATTAACGTAGGATGTTTATCACTAAATGTTATGCGAGTAACTCAATTAATTTTCCCACAGAGACTCCGAAAATAACACTGACTATACTGCAGCAAATGAACGTCGATTTGTCGTCATTCTGTATAAGTTTTCCCATGCATAAATATTTTTAGAAGTCATTAAAACCTAAGGTAAGTTTCCACATGGGATGACCATGAGATAATGAGTTATAAATTAAAATACAACTCTTCCAGTATTTTTATACTAACATAAAGTAAGTTAAAAAAAAAAAAAAAAAAAAAAAAAAAAAAGAAATGTGGCCTCCCCATGTGGAAACTTGCAATAATTAATGTTAATAAACGTGAGAATAAAATATAATTTTAAAAAGAAAATTAAAAGTGTATTTGTTGAGGTGTTAAAGGTCAAAGGTCAAAATGTTTCGCCTTAAAATAAAAATTTAAAAAAATATACACCGGTGATACATCATTTAAAAACCTGTATTATAAGGTTTTTAATGATGCTAATTTTAATTAGGGAACAAAATATGGGTAAAACTTACGTTATAATATTATGAAAATACTCATGGAGGGTGCATTTTCAATTATAACTCAGCTTCCCATGGCTGTCCCATGTTAAAATTTTCAATAATTATAGATAATGAACGTAAAAGAAACATATAAATTTTAAAAGAAAATTAAAAGTGTATTTGTTGAGATATTGTAGGTAAAAGGTCAAAATGTTTTACCTCAAAATGAAATATTTTAAACATATATACAGTGATATGTCATTTGAAAGCCTGTATTATAAGCTTTTTAATCATACCAATTTTATATCGTAAGTTAATTAGGGAACAAAATATGGGTACATTTGAAGTAGAAGAATTTTGAAAATTTGCATTTTCACACATTTTTGAAGCCCTGTATGTCAAAAACTAAAAAACATAGAAACGTATTAATTGGTATACATTTATTTCTCAATTTGACGAATAAATAAGACCAATTTCATAAAAATCTGAGGGGGGTCAGTTTAAAAATGAAGGTCTTTTGTGTTGATTTGGCATGGAATGACCCTGTAACAGATATGGCATCAGAGGAATTCCTTATTCAATTTAAAATGCAAAATATAAATTTATTTTAATACTTTTTGTGTGCTGATATATCTATATGTCTTTGTTGAAAATAATACGAAACATATAACGCAATAAACGTAATTTATATTTAATAAAGTTCACCCGTATCTCTTAATTGCTCGAAATTAAGACATATACTTGAAAATGAGAAATTGCAATTTACATAACTTTCTTAACATGACTTTCATCTATTGTGCAACCAGAAAAAAAGTTATGAATTTTAAATAAATAAATGTATTAAAAAAATTGTTTAATACCGGGACAGACATGACGTGTGTAAAAATTTAGATTAATCTTTTGCTTACCTATTTTTCAATTTTAATTTTCTTTTTTTTTTTTAAACTAATGATATATAAATATGTATATATACATACAGATAATATGTTATATTTTTCATAAGTTTTATATGTTTTCTAACAAGGAAATAACAAAAATAGAGTTTGTTGAAAAGTAAAAAAATGGCTTTGATGTCTGCTTTTGCAAGAAGTTAATGTTATAACAGTCATTAAAAATGTTATTAGAAATGCATGAAACATAGAATATACGGTCGATATTTTATTTCATAAATTTAATGGAATGGACATTATTTTTTTTATGAACAGAGACACATGTGAACATTATTACTTATTTTACATGCACACAAATAAAAAATCTTCATTACTATGTTTTATTGGCCCAAATTTGTGTGTAATAACCTCTAAACACCTTATTCGCCTGAGCTGTAAATTTATACACATATTATAAGTCATCGTCGCACAAACAGTATAAATTTTGGGGAATCTAAATTTTATAGTTTTTTACAGGGACACAAAGAAAAATTCTTTTTCTTTATGGTATATAGGCTCAATTATCTTAAAGTGCGATAGCGTCTAAACGCCTTATTCGATTGAGCAGAAAGTTTATACACATAATAAAGGTCACTGTCATATATAGATTTATATATATGACTACATAGATTTTGATGGATGTAGAACTTATAATTTTTTACAGGGACACAAAGAAATATTCTTTGTCATTATGGCTTACGGTCTCAATTTTTTAAAAGTGCGATAATGTCCAAATGCCTTATTCGATGGAGCTGAAAATTTATACACATGCGCATCGTCGCACGGATAGTGTAGATTTTGGTGAAGATAGAATTTTACAAGAACACAACGAAAATTTCTTTATCATTATGATTTATGTGCTCAAATTATTATTTGAAGTGCAATAGCGTAAAATTAAACAATGTAGAAAAATACCCAAACATCCTATTATAATTTTCATTTTTGTTTATTTAATGACTTGTATTACTTTAATTTATTTATACAACCGTTCATTACATAATATTCGGAAATTCGAGTGGACTCAATCCAATTTTTTTTTAAATATTTATAAATACAGTAAATTATTTAGTTTTATAATTTCGAACATACATTTTTTTTATTACTTTGCCCACGATAATTGATATATTTCAAATTGTAAGCCAAAACTTTATAAATATGATAAATAAAACACCATTTCATTTATATAAAAATCAGTCTCTTCATTGCAAATTCATTCCTCCGTAAAATTTAACTCAAATTTTAGTTTTAGAGGAATAAATTTTTCTTATGAATCTGAGTAAGTCTATTAAGATTGCTCTGTTGTACCATAACCTCCTAAACCATAGGCTTCCGCGTTCCTCGGAAACTTGGCGATAGACATCGCCACCTGGTACAGACTGAGCGACTTTTTTAATCAACAGCCACCAAAAATTTTTAAAAGTGGATTTGATATACATAAAAGGCGAATAGAATCGAAGAAACGTCGATTATATATATATATATATATATATTATATACCACTTCTTAAAATTATTGGTGACAGTTGAATAAAAAAGTGCGCAATCTGTATCAAGTGGCGTGTCTACCACTTGAACTGTTGCCAGGTTTCCGATCCACGCGAAAGTCATCTAGTTTAGGAGGCTATGGTTGTACGTAAAGTTTATTAAACCATATTTACATTAGACTGACCGGACGTCTTTGAAGACTATTTTTGTGTCCCAAAAATTAGAGCACATTTGGAGACGATGGTTAAAATGTTATTAATGTTTTAATTTAATAATTTATTAAAGGTATAAAAAGTAAGCTGAAATACGTACTTTCATGCAATTCACACATAAAAATTAGTAAAATTTTACAATATAAGGTGATTATTATTTATTTATTTATTTATTTATTTTTATTTATTTTCTTTTTTTTCTAGAAATTCGGAGACACTGCCAAATTTGTCCTGAAATTCAATTTTAAAAATCTGGTCGCCTTACTTATATATAACACGCATGTAAACATACATAAAAATAAATTTCTTTGTACTTATTTTTGTATGTAAAGGGAATTTAACAATTCAGTATCCAGGTTCTAATATTTCAATACCGGTTTATAAATTTTATTATTTTTAGTTACTGTTTACTTATTTTACTTCCGAAGATATAGTGATCAAAATATTAGGTTTTTCTTTTTTTCCCCCACAAGAAAATACTGGACGAAATGGCTTTGAATTTCAGAGATGAGAAGCATATTAATAAGCACACATTTTCCACTATTGCTTTAGACACAAGTGCTATTAGAAGACCAAGTTATATCTATCGAAGTAATGGTGCAATTCCCACACAAAAGAATACAACTATTGTATGTAGTAAGTCAAATCATGTGTTAAAATAAAAGGTCATTTGTATCTTTTTATGATATAGGGTAATCCAAAGTATTTACACTTTTATTCAAATTGTGGTTCGTCACCTAGCTGCATTCGTAACTAAATCGATACTAGAAAAAGTAAGTTTATGATTTATTTATTTATTTATTTATTTATATCTTATTTTTAATTTTTTTTTTAGGTCTGAGATTCATCCATATTTTTTTTAGAAAATAGAAAAAAATGTCAAAATGAAGAAAAAAAGAAAATCTAATTTTTGTATTACCAACTGTTATATTTTCACGTTCCATGTTTTTATCGCAATATTATATTTGTAATTTTTGAAAAAAAAAAAAAAAAAATCTAGCAGTTTTGGGTTTGGATTGTATCCTATGTTGGATTCGGTTGTCACTATCTTTATCTCATTAAGGCTCACTAAACTTATCTGGTGTGGCACGCACAGACACTACTTGCTCTTACCCTAGACTATGGTAGACGTATTATTATAGTTTTAGAAACCGAATTATTTCACATGCATTTCTGTATGACAGAGAAATATCATCTGAAATTTTGAATATTTTAGCTGCATTCCTAAAATATTTAATGCCGCTATTAAATAAATAAATTAAAAAAAAAAAAAAAAATCACATTGCTCAGAAAATTTGTATCCATCTTTGAAACTCATCATACTAATTTAAAGAGGCTCTGCATATTGTGTATTGTTGCAACGGCTTAAGGCTTTTCTCTTGCATCAATCGTACTGCTGTAGTAAAGTAATTTTATAGGCATAGTGAAGAAAAAGAGGCAGTTTATTCACTTTCGGTGAGGTCAACTTTGGTGACAAACTTTGCCCTTTGGCGACGAATTTGACGACCAAATGTGGCGAAAAACTGTAGTTTAGAGTTCCCGAAGCTTCGAAGGATTACTTGAAGGGAGCTGAGTTTTAGAACTTTCCATGCGTTCCTTCTCTGGATTGAAATACCGTTAAACCCCATCGGCAAAAGGGAAAAATAGGGGTGAGTTGCTTCTGCGATAGTGTGCATGTAGACACTCGATTCAGAGTTGTTTAGAGACCTATTTTGAGCGAATGTACTTAAGAGATTGTCCTCGAAGCGACTGAACATTGTTCGTGAGCCAGCAAAGGTTTCTGCTCTGGAGTATTTGATGCAATTTGCTTTACTCTGTGGAACAAGCGACTGTTTTCTCGGACTGTTCTAGAACATTCGTCGGATAGTAACACTTACGATAAGAGTGACAGCTCCAATGGACTAGAATATTCTATGAAATAACATTAGTTCTAAAGTAATGGGTGAAGATAGCCTTTTTTTTTTTTTTTTTTCCAAATCTTGAGAATGTAGACATTTTTGAGGAAACTAGTTTTAAAATGTGGAAATACAATGAAGTTTAATCTTAATATTAGATAGAAATTTGTTCATAAATTTTCAATCTCAACGCAACCTCTTCGGAGCACAATTATAAATGCAGGCCTTGGAATGTTCCCAAAATTTTCCGCTAATTTTATTATATTGTCACTAAAATTTTAAAAGAATACTTTTTAACATAATGGTTAAGCTTTAAAACAGTCAAAAATATTTAAGAAAATTTTCTTATTGGTGACACTGGTGACAATATAATGAAATAAAAATATAATTTTAAGAACGCTGCGAGGCCTGTAAATGAAGCATTCAAATGTTTAAAGTATTAATATATTTTTATCAAAAACTCTCTCTCTCTCTTTTTCTTTTTTAAATACTCCTGATACCTTAAATGGTATGGTTCAGCAGTCACATTCAGGTTTTAAATTAAAATATAAGTAGTATTTATTTATAAACACAAATACACTTTATACCCGTAGTATTATCACAATTTTATTTGAGATCTTTTGACTGTAATGTTTTTTTATCAAAGGAGATTTAAGTTCAACAAATGGATTAAATATATTTCTTTATTGTAATCTCCTTTTTTGGCATTTTGTCAGAAGGGATAAAATGTAATTCTATTATATTGTTTGAAACAAAGTTACCTTTTAAAATGTATATTTTATAGATACTTTAAATCTATAGGAAAAAGGAGATTACTTTTTATACAATTTCACTAATTTATTTAATTTTTTGTTCCTTCTTTTCTAAAAATGAATATTTAGCGACATTTGTTAATTTATTATATTGTCAACATTATTTCCTATTTTATAAAATTTTGGTAATCTCTACATATAATAAAGTAAAATGTGTACGTGTGTATGTTCATCGCTTTGTAGAGAAACGGCTGATCGCACAGCTACAGAAATTTGCATGGAGACCCGTACTGACTTCTCCTGATGCACTTCGAATTTAAATATAGTGACTAGTGAAGCAGACTAGTACGACTCTTTGTCAGGCAAAAAATAATGGGTATAAATACAGCACTGACATATTTCATCTTTCATGCTGCACTGGTTGCATAAATTGGCCTGCATTTTAAAATGTGTTGTAACCTTGTTGTGTGTTTTTACTCTAGAATAGGATACCAACATAACAAGGATGTTCTAGGATACATTAAAATATGTACTATATTAAAGGTTAGTATGTTACAGCCACCACAAAACCTCCTGTTATATCATTCTACATGACAACGTCACCTATCGGTTACTATACACAAATACTTAATAAAAGCTTCTCAAAATAAAGATTTTACAAATGCAGGTTAGTGCAATTTTAAGCAATCGGTACTGAGATGTAGCCGTTTGAAAATTCTAGAACACTATCCGGTGACGATCACAATTTATCTGTTCAGACCTAGCCTTTTGCCTAACAGTTCAAAGTCCGCATACTTTCACTGCAGATGCTCGTAAACATTTCGAAAGAGCCGCAGATTTGTCAATACTTGTTTCATGCATTCTAGCTCTTACTGTCACCTACATGTTCAAAGTTTGAAAAATCCTGTTTTATCGCCATATATCGCCAGTGTTGCCAGATCTGGCTAATTTTATGTTCAATAATCACCAATAATTTTTAATTATAAAGTTTGCCTACTCACTTCAAAGATTGATAGTCTATTACGTATGTCAAATATGACTTCTCAAAAATATTGGTAATTACTGAATAAAAAATCCTCCAGATCTGGCAACACTGATATTCACAATTATACACTATTGTCTCAGGAACTCAGCCTTCTTTTCCATACTATTCCTAACCCTCTAGTACTAACATCGGGGCACAATAACTCTTTTGCATAAAACTATTAGATGTTCATAATAAAGTAGCCGCTGAGTGTAGTACACTACTGTTAAGTTTATGAAAATTCTGAATTTTGTCCTTATTTTGAACTATGCAGGGTGCCCGAAGCAAATGTTCCTAATTTGAACTTGCCTCTATAACTAACGGAAATCCAAAAAGTGTATAAAAAAAGGACAGGATAATAGGACTCACAAGGTTTTTAGAAAAAATTTCACCAATTTCTCTGTGTACATTTAGAACAGTTTCGGTTTTCTTCCCTTTTCGAGTAAAGCTTTTTGCCACTTTTTTAGGCTTACAGCATCGGATGGCTATCTTCTATATAATTTTCGAAATATTCTTTGAGCTATTATTAAGAATTTGTATTCTGTGCACATGGGAATAACTTGCCCTTGCTCCTGTAATAAAGCCCCGATTTCCTAGCCGACTCAGTAACATGTGCTTAATTCACTTGCACCATACGCAAAAAATAAGAATTGTCGTCACAATCTAAGAAATCAGCATTAAATTTGCCTGGTAACTTTGAAGTATCAAAAATAGATTCCTATTAGTCAACTTTTGAATTTAAGGACATTTGAATCGTAACACTTTGAAAAAATTATGTTTTATATCGCTCATGAGTTTCAATATTGGTACAGTTAAAAAAATAAAATTCTTTGACTACAAGTACAGATCTCAATGTAAAAAAAAAGTAAGTTATTTCCATCAGTAATACTCGCAAATCTCATAATTCAGTATACATACCCCGTGAGGAAGGTTTATATTAAGGAATGTTTTATTTATTTTCATAAAAATGAAACTTTAACCCTTCGCCGGCACTAACGCTCTACTAAAGCACTCTGAACATTGTTACCAAAAAATTTAGATTCTCTTTTATTCAACACTCACCAATAATTTTGAGAAGTGATATTCGATATATATAATCGATAAATACCTTTCGAAATATTTAGGTAACCATTACAGTTAAAATTTAGTGGTGGATATTGAATAAAAAAGTCCAACACTGATCAGAAAAGAGAAATTAAACAAGACTAGCAAAGGATTAAACTCATTTATCTCAAAACGTGATATTTTGAGTTGTGCCACTATTGCAGCCTATGAGCGATGTAGACGATCAAGTTTACTATGTTCCATCCGAAGAATTAGTTTATCGGTATTTATAATATATATATATATATATATATATATATATTTCCTTTTGAATATTCTACTATTCCACATGATATTTCACACAGGCCTCCATCTGAAATTTTAATTTGATAATTTTGGGTGATCTTTTCGTTTTTTTGCGTGATGAAACCAAAAATGAAACCAATTTTTGTCTGACATGTCAAGGCTTCAGTCAATGCAGGATGTCTAACGACACAATTTCTTCCGTGACTCTTCCACCATTATATGGTAACTGTTATAGTACGTTCCCATGATTTATTATAAGTAATTATGGAAACATACTATAAAAATTACCATATAATTGTACTAGTGGAAGAATCACAGAAGAAATTGTGTTGGTAAACATCCTGTATTGGGCAAAATCTAGAGTGATAGAGAAAAAATTGGTTTTATTTTTAGTTTCAGCACAATAAAAAACATGTATCAGCTAAAATTATCAAATAAAGTTTTGCGAACATTATTTTCGTAGCCTGTGTTACAAATGTATGAACATTTCATTAACCTTATATACAGACAGACACCCGCATTCAACAAGCTTGTTAATTTCAGTAAAAAAAAAAAAAAAAAAATCCTTACATCAAAGATTCTATTGAGCAACTACATATTTTAAGCTATACATTGAAAATATTTGTATTCGCAAACACTAAATATCTTGTAAAAATTTATTAAGTTTTAGCAGACCGATGCTGCTTTTACAGGCGCATTAAATAAATCGAGCCACGCTCTGAAAATAAAATGTAACTTTTCTAACATGCAGAACTGCCAGCAACCTAATCCGGAGATTGTTAGTACCGCTCTTTTCCTAAACCACTTAATTTTATGGAGAAATTCGATTCAAATGTGCTTACGATGAAATTAAAGGAAAAGTAATCTAAAAAAAAAAAAAAAAAAACTAATGTGGAAAATTGGGGCGGTACTAACAATCCTCCGGATTAGGTTGGCAGCTCTGAGCGCGAACAATGTTTAAAGCAATTCCGAAAGGCGGGGCTTACTGTTCAAAATAAGAAAATATGCAGACCGTTAAGGAATAAAATATACTTTTTTTTTTTTAATAGAACTTATATATATACACACATATATATTCAATTATTTTATTTTTCAAAAGAAAAATTGTTAAAAAAAAAGGGAATCATTACAGACCAGAAATACTTTATTTCCAATTTTATTACTTTTTTTTTTTTTTTTTTTTTAAACTATGAAATCATACTCTTCTAATGATTTATGATATTACTATATTTGTTACAGACATGAAACTTGAAGAATGCAAAATTTGGTAACTATTTCTTTGTAATATAGTCATTCGTTAGGGACAATTTAAAACTTAACCAAATAGTTTTCTTATTCCAAGCAACTTTATAGTTATTTCAAAATCGTTTATTATGCTTAGAAATAAATTTAATTAAAAGCATTTCTAGAAGAATAAAAGAAAATTATTTTAATTTCTTTACAAAAGAAAACTAATAAAATACGTGTATGCATTAATATTTTACAGACTGTTACTTATTCGAAAAACAAAAAATCAATAAAATTTTTTAAAATCTCACAAATTTGTTTTGAAATCATGTGAAATATATATATATATATATAAAGATTTCTTTCTTTCTTCATTTATTTATTTTTGCTTTACTGAGAATAAACTATATATAGAAATTAAAATAAAATATAAAATATAATCTTCTTTTCAAAGAGCGGCGCCTTTTTAACCAACTAATTACAAAAAGAATTTTTTTAAAAAATAAAATGAAATAAAATAAAAATTTAACAACTTAAAAATTTTATTCTAACAAATATGAACTTTAAAATTTTTTTTATAAATTAACTTTTCTTTCTTTGCAAAATCAAGATGAAACATAAGTAAAAAAAAAAATTCCCCATCAATGAATTAAAAATAATAAAAATTAAAAACACCTATTTAATAAATTTTACAACATTAATGAATTTTATTTACTTGAATTATGACTTCCAAAAATGATATATATTATGGTATCAATTTACACTGCTTTCTGTTACTCTTATTAATATAGACAAATAATTGCAGTTTAAGGTAAAGTAGAAGGTATGATGTACTGTAATTGAATACTTCTAGTGTAGTTTAAACAAAAATTCAAAATATATTTAAAAACACTTTTATGAGATATGCATTTCGGTGTGTAGGAAGCTACTGGTTAAAGTCGATTGAGTGTGCTAAGGTCCTGGAACTAGATTGAAAGTCCTCCACAGGGGGTGAACTTTCTAATAAGTCCTAGTCCGTAATTACAACAGTTTCGAAGAAAAGTAGGGAAATCTCCGAACGGCTACGAGGAGACAAGCATGACCTGGGATTGAACCCGTAACCTACCATTTTGCAACTTAGAAAGCAAAACATCTCGTCCACAGATAAGTGCCTCTGAAAATAAAGTTACAGAAAGTAAAAGTCATACACTTTGATTTATACTATTTAAAAGTTTATTAAAACTATCTGATTTCGTCATTTATTCGTCAATTTTTTTTTCTAAAATGCAATCTCTATATTATATTATGCATAGCTTCCAACGAGGAGTGTTACTACATTTAGGGACTTTTTCATTCATTAATATCCAATAATTTTGAAGAGTAATATTCGATATACATAATAGACGATTTGGCAAACATTACAATCAAAAATTAGTGTCAGATATTGAATAAAAAAATCCCTAAAATTGGCAACCATTCCAACCGATTCGAATTATGGATCCTTTTTTCAATTATATAAAATTGCTACTAATAATTATAAAAGTTCTAAAAAAAAAAAAAAAAAAATGCGGGTATCCAAAACTCGGAATTGTCGAGAACGATACGTTACGCAATTTAACTAGTTGGCATAGGTGGACTCTGCTCAGTTCCCCATCATATTTATGTTCTCATAAATTTCTAGTGCGAGACATATTATAATCATGTTAAAAGAAAGGAATTTGACCAAAGCTTGATACAGTGACAGAATGAAATCCCCGCCTAATAGGCTATCCACCGTTCACTTCGATATATTTATCTTATTCTAATCTATTAATTTATTTTATAAGGGCCAATTCCGTTGTTTAGTTTTCATGCTACTATTTCCAATGCAATAATCCTCAAAATTCATATTTATATGAAAAATGTACAATTTCGCTATGTTGGTAAAATCGTAAATTACGAATAATTTACGAAATTTTCCTATTAGAATATTTGTATTCAATCATGTTCAAACAAATATCATAAATGTAATTTTGAAGTTATCTAATGTATTTTTGATCCTCAAAATGGAAGTTTATGCTGAAATTTGCCTTATTCTGACATGTTAAGTAAATCGTAAATTCCAAATAGCTTACGAATTTTTTTAATTGGAAAAATCATGGTCTATGATATTCATGCCAGTATCCTAAATAATATTTCGAAAGTAGTTTGACATCTTTACGATAAAAATATCCCTCATGATTGACGTTTATGTGAAATTTTGCTCTATTCTGCCATGTTAAGAAATTCGTAATTTTCCAATAACTTACGAAATTTTTATATTGGAATATTCATAGTCATTGATATTCATGCCAGTGTCCTAAATAATATTTCAGAAGTAGTCTGACATCTTTACGATGAAGATATCTCTCAAAATTGACGTTTATGTGAAATTTTGCCTTTACTGCCATGTTAAGAAATTCGTAAATTTCCAATAACTTGCAAAAATTTCAAAGTAGCATATTTATAGTTACTGATGTTCATTCTGGCATCAAAACGGATATTTTAAAACTGGTCTGACATTTTTACAGTAAAAAGTTTTCTTTTAATGCACGTTTAAGTGAATTTTTGTCCTATTCTCCCATGTTAAGAAAATCGTAAATTTCTAATAACTTACGAAGTTTTTAAATTCGAATGTTGCAAATGAATAGGGTTCTTGCCAGTGTCTAAAGTAATATTTTAAATCTAATCTGACTTCTCTGCGACAATTTGTTCTTGAGATATCGTGTACACATGCTAACAAGCTAACGGACTAACACACTAACACACTAACAGACACCATGCAAATTTTGTCATTTTCGGATTCCTCACACCTGAAAACGTGTAAAAAATAAAAAAACCGAGGTCGAAAATTTTCACGATTACCTAAGTTCCCCATACCTATAGCATGATGGAAAACTAATATGCTTGAAAAATATAATTACGTATATGTAATTTGATTTGTAATTTAAGTATAATTGTATTATTTTCGAAAACAAATAAAGCACTAGAGGTTTCTCCTTGTATTTTTGAACCATATGTATATATTTTGAGAGTTGTGTAAATCGAATTGTCTGTGATTGTTATATTTTTATTAATGTAATAGTATGAAAATTCGTAGGTTGAAACTGTTTTCATGGTGTTATTGTTGCGAATGATAGTATTATCGATATTGATTGTGGAAATGCCTTTTAAAATAGTGTGTTGTCTAAATTTATTGCTTAAAGTTATTGTGGAAGGAGTACGTGTTAAAATGCATAATGAGCCTGTAGAGATACTCATGTATGGTTTTAATATGTTTAGTAATGCAAGTCGTTGATTGGAAGAGACCTTTAGATAGCCATGTGAGTGAAGATCCTCAAACCAAACTTCATAACCATATTCTATTATTTTTAATGTGACAGTATTGTGCCATGTTTTAATAATATAAAGTTTAAGGACTTTATCTCTTGTTCTTACAATTCCAATATTACTTATGAAATTCAATATTTTTGAACGATTTTCTTGTAGGTATTGAAGCCAGTTAAATCTTTAATCCAGAGTAACGCCTAAATATTGCAGTTTTGATTTGACTGGAATAGTTTTGTTTTGGATTTTAAAGATAGGTGGTCTTGATTCAAAAATAAGACTGCCTAAAATCATTGCTGTGGTTTTTTTTCTAGAGAAATATTGAGGTTTAATGAAGTACATATATCGGAAAATGTTATTTAGTTGATTGCTTTTGATTTGTAATTTTTGTCTTGTATTTTCAAATATTAATATGCAAAAGTAATCCGCGTATGCGATTATATTTTGATCATGTAGTTTATGGCTTTTTAATAACTTATCCGCGATGAATAACCATAACATTGGTACGATGCAGGACTCCTGAGGACTGCCTCTTCAGATCTCTCTTCCACGGACCGTGTCAGTAAACTTTGTTCCACATTTTCTATTATTGATGTAACTTTTAAGGAATAATTTTAAATAAGCAGGAAGAAGGGAATGAAAACGAATATTATTCAAGAGATTCCAATAAATGGTATCGAAAGCTCCTTGAATATCGAATAAAATTAAAGAACAATATTTATACTTAGATAATATTTCATTTTTAATATGTTTTAATGTAGTTACAGCTGTTAAAGTACTTCTCCCTTCTCTGAAAACGTGTTGTGTGTTGCCTAGAAATTTATTATGCTCCAGTACTGTCATTGTTCTTAATTTTATGATTTTTTCAAAAAGTTTTGCTATTTTTGGAAGAAGTGTGATTGGACGATATGATTTAGTTTGTGTTTGGTCTTTGTTCTTCTTACTAAAAAAGAGAACGAGACCTCTCTTCCATGCAGTTTTGAAAATTCTAAGCATTTATTGAATAATAGTACTAATATATTTGGAAAATTTTTAACAATGTTTTTAATGATTCTGGCGTCGATGAGATCAACTCCAGGGGTCTTATTATTGGCTAATAAACTTGAGCAGTATATAAGTTCCTTTATTGAATTACAGTTGAAATTATTGAATTATGAAATTACAGTTGATTTTAACGATTTTTGTTTTAATATCAATACATCATATTTTTTACAGATAAAGGGTTTCAATTTTTAAGTTTGTCAATAGCGCCATGACAAGTTCACCGAAATAACGCAGGCTCAGAGCATTAGCTTGTTAAGACAAAACATCCAATTTTGTTCCCATAGATGTTGATTTTTCTCTGTCGTTAAATATAGTTCTAAAATTCAATAAAATATCTGACATTCATTAAAAAAAAAAAAAAAACAGTTTTTAGAGCTTAAATATTTTTTTAAAGTCAAAAACAATTCTTTTACTTAAGAAAAATCATATTTAAAAAATAAATAAATGAATAAAATAAATAGATTCTTAGATGATTTTTAATCATAGCATTTCATTTCGAAATTATTCTCTATATACATATTATTTTAGTATAATCAGAAAATAATTAGTCAAGATACAAATATCTAGATCTATATAACTTGTCAAGATTTATGACTCCCGTATTTTGTTAAAATCCCATTGATGTAATCATTCATATGATTACAACATTTTGTTTATTCCAACTTACCTTTAGCCAATCATATTCGCCGATTGTGTTGAAATAAAATGTAATTTTCTTATGAATATGAACGACGTATTAAGAAATGCAGCCAGATACTTTTAATTGAATCTTAATGGATCCCCCCCACCCCAGACTTTCAATATTTTAAGCCGAAAAGTGCTTGTACGTCTTATTCTGCTATAAAGCAACCTCTAAAAATACATACAAGTTCTACCCACATTCAAGATACAACGAAACCATCACTGCATACAATCTGTTTCCATGGGAATAATCCAGTTTACGTGTTTATGACGTTCCCACTGACGCTATTTAAGACATTACTGAAATTAAAAACCATTACGCAAGTAAGTTATAATTACAACAGAAAATAACCCGATCAAAATTTAAAAGTGTTATATAAATCTCGATTCCACAAAACATTTATCATGGAAACTATATGCTGGCACATTATAATATATTCTTACCATATTGTTCTTCTTTATGTGTGCTGATAAAAAATTGATTTAAATTTCAATACATGATATTTGTGTATTGCAATGAGGTTACAAAAATGTAAAACATGTATTTTTTTAAGTGCATTTTTAAAATTCCAAAGGCATTATTTACTTGCAATTAAGATAACATAATAATAATCTGCTGTGTGCCTCACACGACTTTCCCTTACCCTGCATTTCAATACTGTAAAGATGCATTGCAGATTAAGTCTTAACACCAATAAAGTAAGACAATAAAGTTCAATCTTCTTTAAATATAATGCAAAATAGGTTTAGGAAAAATTTTACTTGATGTATAAATATGTGTGAGATGGGTTACCGCTCCCCTCCACTTTTCGTTCATTTATGTATAGTACCTACATTTATTTTTAAAAAATCAAGGTTGTCATTAATTTACCTTGAAATTTGCTAATCTTGACAATTTTTTCAAGTTGCAATCTAATACGAAATTCAAAATACCAAAATTGAATTTTCTGCAGTTATTTGTTTTAAAATTATACTGATAACAGATATGCATAGAGATCGACCGCTAAAAATTTGACTTACGTATTCAAGACACCTTGAAACGTGAAACTATAAAAATAAAGATTTAAAAATAGACCATCAAAAAATAGTTTGTTTATAGTACGTATATGAAACATTTGTTATCCTTCCTGAGCAGTATTCTTCTACATAGTAAAATGTAGCAAAGTACTTCCATCATATTCCCTTATATACATTCAATACAGAAGAACGTTTAGATTAATTTTGTGTAGCCCTATATATTGCCTAAAAACTGTATGCACACTTCATTGTATACTTATTTTTATTTTTTATATGAAAAACACTTAATACAAAATAAAATAAACTTCCAGCGATTTCTAAGAATAGCCCCAATAAATCTAAATACTTTGGGTGGCTCTGTAAACGAATGATGAATGATTTCCATAGCCCAATCTATATAAAACTTATTGGCATAGGTGGACTGATCAGTTCCCCATCATATTTATGTTCTCATAAATTTCTAGTGCAAGACATATTATAATCATGTTAAAAGAAATGAATTTGACCAAAACTTGATACAGCGACAGAAGGAAATCCCCGCCTAATAGGCTATCGACCGTTCACTTCGATATATATATATTATTCTAATCTATTAATTTATTTTATCAGGGCCAATTCCGTTGTTTAGTTTTCATGCTACTATTTCCAATGCAATAACCCTCAAACTTCATATTTATATGAAAAATTTACAATTTCGCTATGTTGATAAAATCGTAAATTACGAATAATTTATGAAATTTTCCTATTAGAATATTTGTATTCAATCATGTTCAAACAAATATCATAAATGAAATTTTGAAGCTGTCTAATGTATTTATGATCCTCAAAATGGAAGTTTATGCTCAAATTTGCCTTATTCTGACATGTTAAGTAAATTGTAAATTCCAAATAACTTACGAATTTTTTAAATTGAAAAACTCATCGTCTATGATATTCATGCCAGTATCCTAAATAATATTTCGAAAGTAGTTTGACATCTTTACAATGAAAATATCCCTCAAGATTGACGTTTATGTGAAATTTTGCTCTATTCTGTCTTGTTAAGAAATTCATAAATTTCCAATAACTTACGAAATCTTTATATTGGAAAATTCATAGTCATTAATATTCATGCCAGTGTCCTAAATATTTCAAAAGTAGTCTGACATCTTTACGATGAAAATATCTCTCAAAATTGACGTTTATGTGAAATTTTGCCCTATACTGCCATGTTAAGAAATTCGTAAATTTCCAATAACTTGCGAAATTTTCAATGTAGCATATTTATAGTTAATGCTGTTAATTCAAGCATCAAAACTGATGATTTATAAACTGGTCTGACATTTTGACAGTAAAAAGTTTCCATTTAATGCACGTTTAAGTGAATTTTTGTCCTATTCTTCCATGTTAAGGAAATCGTAAATCTCTAATAACTTACGAAGTTTTTAAATTCGAATGTTGCAAATGAATGGGGTTCTTGCCAGTGTCAAAAGTAATATTTTAAAACTGATCTGGCCTCTCTGCGACAATTTGTTCTTGAGATATCGTGTACACAGACTAAAAAACTAACGGACTAACACACTAACACACTAACACAGTGACAGACACCCTACAGACAGACATCATACAAATTTTGTCATTTTCGGATTCCTCACACCTGAAACATGTAAAAAAGTAAAAAAACCGAGGTCGAAAATTTTCACGATTACCTAAGTTCCCCATATCTATAGTATGATGGGGAACTAAAAAATCAATAACAATTGTACATTATTAAATAATAATGTGCCACTTTTTGTTGCAGAACCTATTAGTTTAAAAAACTAGTTGGCATAGGTGGACTCTGCTCAGTTCCCCATGATATTTATGTTCTCAGAAATTTCTGGTGCGAGACGTATAATAATCATGTTAAAAGAAATGAATTTGACCAAAGCTTGATACCGTGACAGAATGAAATACCCGCCTAATAGGATATCCACCGTTCACTTCGATATATTTATCTTATTCTAATCTATTAATTTATTTTATCAAGGTCAATTCCGTTGTTTAGTTTTCATGCTACTATTTCCAATGCAATAATCCTCAAAATTCATATTTATATGAAAAATTTACAATTTCGCGATGTTGATAAAATCGTAAATTACGAATAATTTACGAAATTTTCCTAGTAGAGTATTTGTATTCAATCATGTTCAAACAAATATCATAAACGTAATTTTAAAGTTGTCTAATGTATTTAGGATCCTCAAAATGGAAGTTTATGCTCAATTTTGCCTTATTCTGACATGTTAAGTAAATCGTAAATTCCAAATAACTTACGAATTTTTTAAATTGGAAAACTCATAGTCTATGATATTCATGCCAGTATCCTAAATAATATTTCGAAAGTGGTTTGACATCTTTACGATTAAAATATCCCTCAAGATTGACGTTTGTGTGAAATTTTGCTCTATTCAGCCATGTTAAGATATTCGTAAATTTCCAATAACTTACGAAATCTTTATATTGGAAAATTCATAGTCATTAATATTCATGACAGTGTCTTAAATAATATTTCAAAAGTAGTCTGGCATCTTTACGATGAAAATATCTCTCAAAATTGACGTTTATGTGAAATTTTGCCCTATACTGCCATGTTAAGAAATTCGTAAATTTCCAATAACTTGCGAAATTTTCAAAGTAGCATATTTATAGTTACTGATGTTTATTCCGGCATCAAAAGTGATATTTTAAATCTAGTCTGACATTTTTACAGTAAAAAGTTTCCATTTAATGCACGTTTAAGGGAATTTTTGTCCTATTCTTCCATGTTAAGGAAATCGTAAATTTCTAATAACTTACGAAGTTTTAAATTCGAATGTTGCAAATGAATAGAGTTCTTGCCAGTGTCGAAAGTAATATTTTAAAACTGATCTGACCTCTCTGCGACAATTTGTTCTTGAGATATCGTGTACACAGACTAACAAACTAACGGACTAACACACTAACATACTAACAGACACCCTACAGACAGACATCATACAAATTTTGTCATTTTCGGATTCCTCATACCTGAAAACGTGTAAAAAAGTCAAAAAACCGAGGTCGAAAATTTTCAGGATTACCTAAGTTCCCCATATCTATAGTATGATGGGGAACTAAAAAATAAATAAAAATTGTACATTATTAAATAATAATGTGCCACTTTTTGTTGCATAACCTATTAGTTTAAAAAATAATCTTTAAAAGTTTGAAGTTAGTAATTACCTACATATTTAAATTATTTTAAAAGTTAAGCTAATTATATGAAATTGCAATTTACTAGTTAATGGATATTTTGATACTTAAAACCTTTTCATATCTCTTTTCATTTTTCTCTTTCTATACAATTAGTAAAATTCCTGAATAGTTAATAAATACAGAATTCAACTAACTTTTAAATTACAATTTATTAAGAGAAAGTGAACTATTATAGGTAAAATATTTCTCAAAATTTTTTAAATTATCATTTTTTCGTTCAGACCATTTACTTTTATCCTAGAGAAGAATAGGGGATAAAATACTAAAATCCCTTAAAGACACATAATTTTTAATGCCATAATTGTGATTTTAAAAAATAAAATAAATAAATAAACCGCGCACATTTTTAGTTCCCCATCATACTATAGGTATTGGGAACTTAGGTAATCGTGAAAATTTTCGACCTCGGCTTTTTGACTTTTTTACACATTTTTAGGTGTGAGGAATCCAAAAATATCAAAATGGGTTGGATGTCCGTCTGTAGGGTGTCTGTTAGTTCATTAATCTGTTAGTGTGTTAGTTCGTTAGTTTGTTAGCTTGTGTACACGATATCACACGAATAAATGATCGCAGAGAGGTCAGAACAGTTTTAAAATATTATTCATGATACTGGCAAGAACCCTATTTATTTGCAACATTCTAATTTAAAAACTTCAGAAGTTATTCGAAATTTACGATTTTCTTAACATGGAAGAATAGGGCAAAATTTCACTTACACGTGCATGAAAGGAAATATTTTTATGGTAAAGGTGTAAGAACAGCTCTTAACTATCTGTTTTGATGCCGGGATGAACATCATCAACTATGAACATGCTACTTTCAAATTTTCGCAGATTATTCGAAATTTATGAATTTCTTAACATGGCAGAATACCGCAAATTTTCGCATAAATGTCCCTTTTGAGGGATATTTTCCTCGTAAAGTTGTCAGACTGCTTTTAAAAAATTATACAAGATACTGGTATAAAAATCGTTGACTGTGAATTTTCCGATTTAAAAATATTGTAAGCCATTGGAAATTTACGATCTAGTTAATGTGACAGAATAGGGCAAAGTTTCGCGTAAACGACCATTTGAATGATATTTTCATCATAAATATGTCAGAACACTTTTAAAATATCATTTAGGATACTGGCAGGAACATATCTGACTACGAATTCTTTTAATTTAAAAATTTCGTAAGTAATTTGGAATTTACAATTTACTTAACATGGCACAAATAGGGCAAAATTGAGCATAAACGTCCATTTTGAGGATCATAAATATGTGAGGCATCTTCAAAACAGCCTTTATGATGCTTGTTTGAACATGATTGACTACAAATATTCTAATAGGGAACTTTCGTAAGTTATTCGTAATTTTAGATTTTATCAACATAGCAAAACTGTGGATATTCCATATAAATGTGCATTTTAAGGACTGTTGCTTTGGAAACTGTAGCATGAAAACTAAACTACGAAATTCACCCAAATAAAATAAATTAATAGATTAAAATAAGATAAATATATCGAAGTGAACGGTGGATAGCCTATTAGGCAGGGATTTAATTCTGTCACTGTGTCAAGTGTTTGGTCAAATTCCTTTCTCCTAACATGTTTATAACATGCCTTGCACTAGAAATTTATATCAGAACATATACATTATCGGGAACTGAGCAGAGTCCAATTATGCCTACTAGTTTATAATTCCTTTTCAGAGAAATCCTTATAAGTAAGCTGTAATTTACGAAACAAATTATACGTTACTTGTAATGATTAAGTGTTACATATACTGATTATGTATATTATCCATGATTACATTAAACGTATAATTGTTGCTTTCAAAATTTTCAACACAAAAAAATGAAATTAAATAAGCTTAATCTTTCTGAGGCAAATTTACATTGACGAAAATAAATCGAAACACTAAAAGAAAATCAAAAAACTTCAGATAAAAACTCGTTGGCATAGGTGGACTCTGCTCAGTTCCCCACCATATGTATGTTTTCATAAATTTCTTAGTACATGACATAATATACTCATGTTAAGAGAAATGATTTTGATCAAACGCTTGACACAGGGATAGAATAAAATTCCCACCTAATAGGCTACCCACCAATCAATTTGATATATTTATCTAATTATAATATATTCATTTATTTTATTGGGGTCAATTTCGTAGTTTAGTTTTCATGCTACTATTTCCAATGCAACAAACAATCCCCAAAATACATATTTATATGAAATACCGTCCAATTTTGGTATGTTGATAAAATCTTAAATTTCGAATAACTTACAAAATTTTCCTATTCGTATATTTGTAGTCAATGATGTTCAAACAAGCATCATAAATGTTATTTTGAAGTTGTCTGATAGATTTATGATCCTCAAAATGGACGTTTATGCACAATTTTACCCTATTCTGTCATGTTCAGTAAATAGTAAATTCCTAACAACTTACAAAACTTTTAAATTAAAAAAATTCGTAGTCAGAGATGTTCATGCCAGTATTCCAAATCATATTTTAAAAGTGTTCTGATATCTTTAAGATAAAAATATCCCTTAAAATGTACGTTTATGCGAAATTTTGTCATATTCTGCCATATCGATCATTGTCATATTCTGCCAATGACTTACGAAATTTTTAAAATAGAAAAATTATAGTCAAGGATGTTAATGCCAGTATCTTATATGTTATTTTAAAAGTAGTCTGACATCTTTGCGATGAATTACATTGACATTTTATGATGAAAATGCGTCTATGTATTCAATGTTTCGTTGTTTAAAAATATAAAAAAGGTACAAGTAAACAAACAAACAAACAAAAAAATAAAAAATAAAAAAGGAAAAGGAAAAGGAAAGGAAAAAAACAAAGAAAGAGGAAAAGAAAAATTTCATACTTCTTTCAGGTATATTAAGTAAAATTCCAAGCAAATTATTTATTCAACAAATTTAAATACTTAATGTACAACTTTTCATTTATCTAAATATCACTCGGACATGTTTCTTAATAAAAGTATAGTATTCAAAAGTATAATTACACTGTTAAAAATGGTTTCTTAAAAATGAGCTAAATTGTTTCAAAATAGCTCCGAAACAATATGTACTTAAATCTGAAAACCCCTGTACTCAATTTTGAGTATATTGACATGCTCAAAAAGGGGGTTGACCAATAAGAATCCCAATATACTAGTCATGTCAATATACTAGCTCATGTCTTTGACATGTCAATGTATTTACAAGATAAATATAAATGAAAACACACTTTACAACTTCTTTTTTTACCAACGCATTAAATTTTGGGAATTTAATGGAAATTTTGTATCAAATGTTCAAGCAAAATGTTTTATAAGTACTTTAAAATAACTTTGTTATATCACTGTAAAAAAGTTTTTAAATGACTTTATTATTTCAAAAGTCTCTTATTTTGTGCGTAACGTAATCCGTAAAACATCCAAATTTGTGAAAATATCATATTTTTAATCCTTTTCTGATACATTATTCATTATTTTTCAACTCTAAATTTTGATCCTTTAACAAATTTTCATGAAAATTTTGAATTATTTTTTATTATTATTTCTAGCAAAACAAAGATTGCATTATGCGATGCCATTTTTACTTTTATTTTATTTTTTATTTATTAAAATAATTCTTGTTCAAAACAAATAATTTGGATCCTGTAATTTCTTTCTTTCTTTCTTTCTTTTTATGTTTTAACGAAAACATTGAAAATTTCAGATGCAAAAGATTATTCTGACATTTATTAAGACGATTATAAGATTTCTTACTGAGGAAATTAAAAAAATAAGGATAATAATAAAGAAATAATAAAAAGATAAAAATGGAGCTGAAGTCTTTGCTTTCTCAATGTTTAAGAAAGTTTTTAAAGTATCGTAAAGTAATCTATTTCGATTTTAGTTTAAATTTAAGATTTTCGGTTTACTTCGATTTCACGAATTAAAGTATGTAATTCTTTTTTAATATTTTTGTTATTAATTTCGTTTTATAGCAAAAAACAGACTCAATATATAAATGCGATTTGAAAAATTTAAATACTATGATTCAAATATGTAAATAAGAATAAAAATATACTTAAAATGTTCAATATTTGCACTCAGCTTGTACAAAGTTTTCAATATTTGTTCTCAGTATAAATTAAATTTGCGGTATTTCTTTATTTCACAAAACAAAAAAATAATAAAAAAAATACTTTATAAATTTTTATAATAGTGTTTATGTATTTGTTTGTTTTTTAATTTAATTTTTTTTTAACCTACTATATAGGGTACTTAAAATTTGTGGAGGATGTGGTTGAGTAGGTATTACGTCAAACTACAGCTACGCAGTGAGAGATTTACAATGGATACAACCTTAGGAGAAGTCTGCAGACATGTCATCACCATTTTGATCTCTACAGAGAAAAAAAAAAGTGGAGGGGGGGGGGAGGGGATCCCCCCCCCCTCCACTTTTTTTTTTTTTTTTTTTTTGTTTGACTGTACTAAAAATATGCGATAATAATTTTTGATTTATTAAAAATTATATTTTTGGATAAGTTGTTTAGATCCATTAATTTCATATTATCTGCTTTTTTACTTTTATGTTTCGACAAAAGCAATGAAAATGCTAGACGCATTGAATTATTTTAAAGTTCATTAAGGCGATTATAAGATGTAAATTTCTACTGAAGAAGTAATAATAATATTAACAATAATTAAAAGTAAAGTGATGCTGAATAGAAATCTATGCTTTTTGTATGTTCTCAGAATGTTTTTAAAATATCGTAAATGGACTATCTCATGTTTACGTAAATGTAGAATTTAAAAGTTTTTCTGCTCACTCGGATTTCAAAAATTAAAACAGGTGACTTTTAAAAAAATGTTAATTTTCTTTTACATGAAGCACAAATTTAAAAGTATAAAATGTTCTTTTAAAATTTAAATGCTGTGATTCGAACATGTAAATGCAAATAAAAATATATTTATGTTTATCTACGTTTTGAAAATTTATACTGAATATAAATTAAATTTGTGATATATATGTTTAGTTCGAATAATCAAAATCAATGATGATTTTAGAGGAAGACTTCATTTTCACATTTACGCTTTTCTGTAAACTTATGTCTGGGTGCTATGTTTAATTACATTACATATGCATTGGAGTATAATAAGTAATAATTATATTAAAATATTTCCAAAAAATATTCAAACAGAAAGAAATACTCAAATTAGATTTTTTTGCAACATATTTAAAACGTTCCTTGCTTACTAAAGCTTTATTTTCTCCCACGATTTTACATTATTATTATAGTTTAGCAATATGTTCTGAACAGTTTGAATTTTGTTTTATCAAACTGAAATAATTTTGAGAAATTTTAATATACTTAATATTGTTATACCATAGCCTCCTAAACTAGTTGCCTATTGCGTGGCTCGCAAACTTGGCAACAGTTTAAGCGGTAGACAGCGTCACCTGGTACAGATTGCGCGACATTTTTAATCAACTGTCACCAATAATTTTAAGAAGTGATATATGATATATATAATCGATGTTACTTCGATTCTATTCGCCTTTTATGTATATCATTTCCCACTTTCAAAAATTTTTGATGATTGTTGAAAAATAAAGTCACGCAATCTGTACCAGGTGGCGCTGTCTACCGCTTCAACTGTTACCAAATTTCTGAGCCACGCGACAGGCATCTAGTTTAAGATGCTATGGTTATACACACCTTTACATTAATTACCAGATCGTTTTCGATTCCATGCAACTCACGGTTCTGAGTAAAGACCATTTTTATGTTAATAATTTTCTGATAATATTGCACTTTATTTATATTTAAAAATATTTAGCAAATTTTGTTTGTAGATTTACATATATTTCACAGTTCAAAGTGGAGTTTTCAAATACTTTTTAATAGCATAACCTTTAAACAATGTTAAAATGCAACTCGTTTCGTATCTAATTAGCATTTTGTAAGCTTTCATTAATGTAAAACGCCTGATTCTGTTCACATCATTTTTATGTTCTGTATAACAGTCAAAATAAAAAAAATAAATAAACAAAAAATTAATAAAGTAAATAATAAAAACTAAAATAATAAAATTAAGTATATATGTATGATCTTTCATTTTATTAATTCTTCATCAAATAGAGATTTTTAAATAGTTTTGAATGGCATTACGGTTGTACCAGGTTAAAATGCAACCCTTTTCGTATCTAATTAGCATTTTGAAAGCTTTCATTAATACAAAACACCCGATTCTGTTCACATTATTTTTATGTTCTGTATAACAGTAAAAAAAAAAAAAATAAATAAACAAAAAATTAATAAAGTAAATAAAACAAAAAACAATAAAATTAAGTATAAATGTATGATCTTTCATTTTATTAATTCCTCATCAAGTAGAGATTTTAAAATAGTTTTTAATAGCATTACGTTTGTGCAATGTTAAAATGCAACCCCTTTGGTATCTAATTGGCATTTTGTAAGCTATCATTTATGCAAAACACCTGATTCTGTTCACATCATTTTTATGTTCTGTATAACAGTAAGAAATTAAATAAATAAATAAACAAAAAATTAATAAAGTAAATAATAAAAACAAAAACAATAAAATTAAGTATAAATGTATGATCTTTCATTTTATTAATTCCTCATCAAGTAGAGATTTTTAAATAGTTTTTAATAGCATTACGTTTGTGCAAGGTTAAAATGCAACCCCTTTGGTATCTAATTGGCATTTTGTAAGCTTTCATTAATACAAAACATCTGATTCTGTTCGCATCATTTTTATATTCTGTATAAAATTAAGAAATTAAATAAATAAATAAACAAAAAATTAATAAGGTAAATAATGAAAACAAAAACAATAAAATTACGTATAAATGCATGATTTTTAATTTTTTTTTGTTACTTCTCAAATAGAGATTTTTAATCGAGATTTTACGCGGCAAAAGAATAATAACTTGCCAGAAAAGTTATTTTTCAATCTTTTACATTTCTTTACATAGTACGTTTAACAATATGAATCATTCGAAAATGAATTTTCAAAAGTAAAACATTTATTTTACTAATTTTAAAATGTTACCATAAAACGTTATTTTCTATCTTATTTATTTATCTATTTAGTTATTGAAATATACGATTCTTTGTAAAAAAAATTAGCTTAAAAATGTAATTAAATGTCTAAGAAATTTATTTGCAGTTGGAAGTATAGTGTATTCATCAAGAGTTTAAAAGTTAGCTGTTTGGTTTAAAAGTTTGAAACATTCAGTGTAAGTATGTAAATTAAATAAAGTAAATAAAAATTAACTGCTCAATAATGATTAGTGGAAATAGGTTGAGGTTTATGGTCTCAAAATCCCCTTCTATAATAAGGATTGGATTGAAAATATTTTTATTTATACTCAAAGCCAGTATTTGAAAAAAATTAAAAACAAAATATTTATATTTGACGATTTTCGTTTACTTCTGCTTTTCTTTTCTGAAATATTTAATCAATCAAATTCGTTCTTCTAATGCTGATTTATTCCTTCAAAATGAAAGAACATTTAGAAATGTGCTTATGTATTTTTCATTTTAGACAAAATACCTTTTTTAGCTTATTCCAATTGCTTCCATATATTATGCATGACATTTTATGCCTCGAGATAAGTTTTCGATTTTTTTTTTTTTTATTCTTCCCGAACAAAAAATAACTTAAAGAAAACAAACTACCGCTCATAGAATGTTTGAAGATTTTTTTGAGTTTGAAAAATAGCCTGTAGTTACACTTTTGGCAGCAAAATATTAAATGACAGCGATATGTGCATACAGATATTATATATGACTTTATGTGTAACATTCGTATAGTACATGTCGAATAATAAATAAATTTTTAAAAGTGCCCAAATTATATTTGCATGTACTTGTGTCATGCATTTGAGAATATTTTTTTAAATATTTGCTTGACATAGTGTTTTAGAAAAATATAACTTAGTATTTACACGAAACATAAAAATACATGATAAACATGATACATTTTCAAATATACTCGCTCAGGATTTAAAGAGATAAAAATTGCTTTGAAATGTTAGAGTTTAATGTTGAAATTTATTAAATAATAATTTTTTTTATTCAACTTACATTGATATCTTTTATTTTTATTTATTTATTTATTTATTTATTAGCCTTAGTGTTACATGAAATGAATTTTTTTGTTTTTTATAAAGACATTCAAAAGAAAACTTAGAAATATTTTCAAATTTTCGAGGCATGGTTGAGAGATTCTGATACCAAAGCTTGTAGGCGGAAGGTATCGGATTTGAAACCAGGTCACGCTCTACAGCCTACCATTTTCGAGTTCTTCATAGTTTTATATGAATATGGGCCATATTTCTTTCAAAAACTCCCGCGAAGGGCCTTCCTCGCAGGTCTATGTCCTTCTTGTTGACGATCGTTTGATACTAATAACATCAAACGTTTTTATATTTTCTAGACAACATTTTCCTGGCAAGGATGTGAAATACGAATCCAATTTTTTCTTTATATTAATATGTGTATTTGCTTTAAAATACACTAAAAACTTTAATAGACGATGAAAAAAAAAAAAAAACATGAAATTGTTTTACTCTGTTTTGGTAATTATTGTAAATATAATAATTATAGTCAGTCGCATAAAACTGTACCTAAAATAAGTACGTAATATAACCAAATTTGTTGATGTGCGTCTCTCATGGTAAACGTTATCTGAACTTTCAGTATAAGTAAGGAGCATATTGCAATATTTTTACATTTTTATTTTTTATTATGCGAGTACAGCATTTCTGTTAAAAGTTAAGCTTAGAAAAACAGCTTATTGAAAAAATCATTCATGTCGTACATTTTTTTTTTTTTTTTTTTTTGGGGGGGGGGGGGGGAGGGGGGGGGCAGCGGAGAAAAGTCAAATATATTACATACGCACAATTTATTTTTGACAATCTACATGCATGCCCGCATACATACTTTTCTCTCATTGTCCATTACCTTTAATGATATATATACTCTATAACAAAAAAAGTGACGCACCAAGAAGGAGTATTGCAAATTGGACACAAATTGACATACATACAGGTTTTGATGGAATCAAGCACCAATTCATCATTATCGTCGATCCTACGTGTAACTGGTTCTTTAGTGACTTCAAATACCATTAATAGGCGGCTCAGTGAAATGGAGTTGAGCTCAGTCCCCGGATCTCTCTTCCACTGAGGACGGTTGGAGCATCATAAAAAGGGTCCTACAACCAGCTCGGGATTTTACCAATCTAATGCAACAATTGGACATAATTTAGCACGATACTTCACAGGAGCACATCTTCCAACTCTATCAATTAATACCAAGCCGAATAACTGCGTACATAAGGGTCAGAAGTGGACAAACGCATTATTGACTTGTTTACTTTGTGAGGCCCTTTCTCTTGATTAAATCATTCACATTTTCTGAAACTGTAACCAATTATTCTTCTCCACATGTACATCACATCTACCAATTTTTGTTCTATTCGGACCACCCATTCCACCCCATCTACCAATTTTTGCCCCCACTTCTTCTTTGTGCGTCGTTTTTTTTTTTTTTTTTTTTTTTTATAGGGTGCATGTAGAATGTTCCTCTAAATTAGAGTACGTATATCTATTAGGCGCGTTGTTGTGAATATATGTGCAGTGAAATTTGATGGAATTCCTTTAAGTATTGTAATAGAGTAATCCATGCTACATATTGCATTTACAATACGGATCATACTATAAATACATTAAAAAAATCCTTATTTTGTTGTAATTAAAGCACATTTACGAATGTTATTGAGATTATAGATGCTGAAACTGATCAGATAAGTATACAGGCCGGAGAATCGAAATCGTAAGTAAGTTTGAACAATACTGAAAAAAAAAAAAAAAAAAAAAGTAAATTCTGAGGTCATATTTTTTTCGATTAAAAGAATGAATAATTTATCAAATCGGAGAAAGGAATAATAATACCTTCACTAAAAAATAACCTGAAATAAGTTCTTTCCTAAAAGTAAAATTGGCGCGAAAATTAAGCTGGTGAGTTGCAGCTTAGTATTAAAACAGTTTAAAATTTACTCGGTCAGACCATATAAAAGAAATTTCTTCCATACTGAAATATATATTTCTCGAAAACTTTAATAATCAATAGCACATTCCGTTGCATTTATAAATGAACTAAAATCAAAATACCGGAATTTTAATCGTACTTAAACAGAAATATTACTCGAGAGGGAATCAGTAATAGAAAATTTCTATAATAATAAATCTCTTCAGTTTTATGTACGATAAGGTTCTAAATCAAATGCCAAATCCACATGAATCCAAAATGAATAGGTTTTAAATTCTCTTCTATTTATTGGATCTGTGATAAAGGTACATCCTTTCACTAGCACACAGAAGTTTGTAGAAGTGAAATGCTTATCTGTAAAATTTAAACTTTTAGCTTTTAATACTATAGTTATATACGTGTTAAAAGTATTTAATTTTACGATTTGGATTCAATTAATGCACGAGGGGGAATTTCAGAAGCTAAAAGTCAAAGATTACTGACAGAGATTACAGAGAAAATTTCCAGAGCGTATTTTGTTTATCAACAACGTTGTTAATAAAACAGTTTATTAATGTAAAATTTACTACAAATTTATTAGTATAACACCATAATTTAATTATTAAAAAGTAGTTCTAAATACTTATCAATGATGATAAAGTACAAATTATTTATAATCACTATTACGTTAAAACTCTAAATTACTAATAGTACTGAAATACATACATATATATATATATATATATATATATATATATATTTCAAAATACATATTAAATACTTCAGCATTATCACCTAATGTCTAAGAGATGCAAAAGATAAAAGATTATACTTTAAATTCTGCAGTTTTACACATTAAATGTTTCTAAAAGTACATTTTTTTCATTTTTAATTTTCAGTCGTTTGTTTTAATATTTACATAGTTTAACTTTCTCATTTGTAAAGATTCCAATGTATCGATTATTTTATCTTTTGATAATTTCGTAAATAGTCTGAATAACATCAGAAATTTGTCTGGATTTATCATTCATTGCTATTTTAAAAACTGCTTACTATTTATTTTCCCTACAGAGAAAAATAAATAAATAAATAAAAATAAAAATAGATTTTTTTTTTCGCCGTATATTGCCTTATTGTACGTCATTTCTAAATTTCATATTGATTATATCTTATAATCAATATGCAGTTTTCTGCTTAATACTATTCTAAAACGATTAATTTCGTAGAAATTCTGAGTTAAGTCCTTGCTTTTACAGCATTTTGTTATAATCTATTTATATATGTGTAAATAATATTTCACACGAGAGTGTAAAGAAACCGGGAAGCAAATCGTGATAATTTTTTTTTTTTTTATATTCTCATAATAACTAATGATGAAAAATGCATAATAACATAATTCTTCTTTTTTAAAGAAAATCAATAATTGTATAAATCTGGGCCAAGAAATAATAACATAAATAAAAGTTAATAAATTTCTTAAAAATATATTAATTAAATATATAATATAAAAGTACCTGATATCTAACTATATAGCAAAATAAAATATGAAGATCGTCAAATATTAGCACATACAGTCGGAAGTAAAAATATTCGAGCACTAGCAATAATTCCTATGTATAAAATGTACACTTAATACTGTTTTGTTAAATAAATCCTTGTCGATAGAAATAAATTAAAACTTTTTCACACACCATAAATTATAAGTCAGCACAAATTTTTCGAATTTAGTTTTTGGAAATCCTCTTAGACTGACTAAGAACATGATTCTACAAGGATTTATTTAAAAAAACAGCATTAAGTGTACTTTTTTTATGTATTTTTAAGCGTACTTTTATTTTCTTTGTGCATTGCTTATATATATATATATAAAACTAGACGGTTTTGCCCTTTTTGATGGTCACTACATTTAAATTCAATTTTTTTCTATTGAATAATTAAAACTTTAAAATAAATATATTTCAATTGTCGATTACTTTCAGTAAATCAAAACCATGGCCAAGTATCGTGATATACAGTCGTTAATGAAATGTAAATACATTTAATTAATTGAATTTTATTACCATGTTAATTAGAAACACGGATAATATTAAAAATGAATTACATATGCATTCACATTAAGGAACATTAGTTTATTATGGAACAGTTATAACATAGGAAACCCTTAGCGAAATTTCAAATTTGGCACCGAAGTACCTCGGATGTTTCTCTCTGATAGCCCTTTTAATTCATCGCCAATATGACAAAAAGTAATAAATATTGCCAAGGGTGTCTAGTTTATTTAAAACTAGCATGAATAATGACCAGAACCCTTTAGAAAGAACCTCCACTGTGAGCAATCCACTCTGCCAGATAATTGGCTTCAACGCTAATGTACCATGTTTTTACATAATTTTACAACATGGAAATGATCTTTTGTAAGGAAAGTAAAAATAATAAAAAGCAGCAATTGAAAGATGTTTAGAAAATAATCTAAATAATCTAAATGACTAACTGCTTAGAGAATTTAATCTCAATAACATGTGAAATTATTTTGATAGTAAAAACTTTTTTAGATGTTTGCTTTTGTGATTAACCATAAAATTTTGTAATTAAACAAAACTGCAATTAATATTCTTCTCTAAAGTCATTTTTATGCAAAACATTTGAATTTATCGTCACATTTTATATTTACTTCATTAAATAAATTCTTTGCGAGATAAAGCATTACCCTCCCGAACATTTAGAATTATTGCGAGTGCGTGAATGCGAAAGTTAAATGACTTGTAATTTTGTTACTTAAGTTAAAGAGAAAGAAAATGTTTGAATTTACTGGAACATTCAATAAATTACTAAACACGTCTAAGAAAGTGAACAGAACCGTGGTGATGTACCTTCTTTTTGATTTATTGTGTGTGGGGGAGAGAAGGGAGGATGTTATAACTCGAATTAAATGAGCTACAATGTTATAAATTTATGTTTCATAACTGAAAGAAACGTTTTGTCTAATTCAATGAAAAAAGCATGCACACATCCAAAATGAAAGAAATATGAAAATTTTCGTCTGTTTCGTGAATTTTGCTTAAACTAATTTTGTTTCATGATTAATGAATATACAAAAACTCAAGTGTTATAGAAGAACAGCTTGTTATATATATATATATAAAATACTGTATAATAAAAAACTATTTAATATTTATAATTACTTTTTGCAATTTTTTAGTTTAAATACACTCTAAACATTTTCCTGCAGAATATTAAGGAGTGGTAGTCATCATAATTTATTTTTATAAATTAATAGGTAGGTTGGGTTTAACGTCGCACTAGTTTTGCGCTATCGATGATTGGCGATGGTCTGGGACGTACCCATAGAGATGGTCCGGAGACATGCCATCATAATTTTGATCCTCCGCTTCGGTGACCCCATGAGGTATAATTTTGATGGGAACATGGAGGACATTGCAGCCACATCGGATTTTACGTGCACCAGCCACTATTAGTGTACACGACAGTCTTCCACCGACTCGAGTATCGAACCCGCAATCTTCCAGTTACGAGCTTGGCGCTCTACCGACTGAGCTACCGTGACGCTTTTTTAAATTGGAGCCTTAAACTTAAGAAATTTCGCATACATGTACAATGAAATATAACAATATTAAGCGGATTAATATTTATTCAAAACTATTTAAATTAAAGATAAATAAATTTCAAAATTTTGTTTTTTTATTCATTTATTCATTTCTGAAAGATTTTAAAATGCTCCAGCTTTAAAGATTTTTCCCCTCACTTTTATGCTAATGTAATTTAAATATATATTCTGAACGTATTTGTGTATTACTTAGTGAATTGCTTGTCAAGTTAATTTATAAGAAGTACTTATATGCTTAAATGGTGAAATTTCAAAGCATTTTTAATGTTTCAAAATTTAAAATTATGTTTTAAATTTAAATTTAGATAGAATCTAAAATGGATACACAGAATAGTTTAAATGCTTTTCAGAATTCTTCACTATAATTTTTATATTGTTTAGTTTAAAAGACTATGTCATGCCACAGAAAGCATTTAAAGAGACGTGAAACTTTTAATAACACCACGCTGTTAAAAAAAAAAAAAAAAAAAAAATAATAATAATAATAAATCCAGCCCAGATGCCATTTTTTCTGATTCTTATGTAAAATGACACCCTGAATCCGAATATGACACCCATTTTGCCCAATAATCCCCATTTTCTCAGGACGCCAACCCTCACCAATTTTTATCACTGTTCGGTAATTTTATGACCATGAATTTGATTTGGAGAATGGAAAAGAATTATTTAAACACTTAAAAACAAAACGAAAATATAAATACATATATAATGCATAATAAATAATAATAATGATTGATAAAAGGTAATAAATGCAATATATAATTTTACGGGCAACTGCCCCCCCCCCCCCCCCCCCACTAAATTTTTTCTTCGCTGCAAATGTTCATGTCTTAAAATTTTTAAACGCTGTAGCCTCTCAGAAGATATTTCACAGTAAAAATAATCCTTTCTCCCCCTACAAATCAAATTTATAGCCATAAAATTACCGAAAGCTGACACATCTCTAAAAAAACGGTGGGTGTTAGGGCAAACGGGGGGTGACAGGTGTCATATTAGGATTCTGGAGGTCATTTTACACAAGAATTTGCAAAAATGGTGTTGGAACCGATTTTCACGCAGAGCAGTGTAATTATTCGTATATATATATATATATGTGCGTGTGTGTGTGTATGTGTGTGTGTATGTGTGTGTGTAGGAAGCGAGGTATACGAAGAACTTCCCTTTATTCCTCCCACGGCTGATAAGCGAATAGTTTCTCCGAGACCTCTTTCCCTAAATAGATTTCCTGTTCCTTCTCAGGGACTGCTTTTGCTGACGTTTTACCCGGTGATCCACACAAATGGATCAAAGACGTTGACGAAAGAGAAGGCATCGCGCGTGCTGACAAATCAAAAACCAAAAACCCGAAGATGCATTTGAATTGTGTATTATAATCAACAGTTAATATAATTGTATATAATACTTTATACATAGCAATTTATATTCATTTAACTTACGTTTATTTAAATAAGTGAATGTAAGTAATATGGCATTTTTCTAACCCCTTAACTGCCCCGGACGTGTATATACGTCTTGCTGAAGTACGGTCCTTTGTATTATGCTGCTACCAGTGAAACTAGTCTCAAGGCTTTGGGGTGCAATTAAATGACCATGACAGTGTTTTCAAGGGATTACTTATTTCAGAGAAGATGGGGAGTAAGAGGAATTTAAAAGGGAATGTTTCTGGAACTGTGAACACATAACTACACGCGCCTGTGTGAAACATGGTGGTACTGGGAAGCGAATCCCGTAATTTTTCAACGGCAGATAAGAGATTAAGAAGCATTTTGTGTTCATTCGAATCCATAAAATGGTGTCCATGTCGAGAAGTGGGATGAGAACGAGTACGTATAAACTGAAGTCCATACCTACGAACTTTCATTAGACTAAACATTTAAAACTGCGAAAAAGAACTTTTTAATGCCATCGACGTTGAGTGACTTCAGAACAGAAAAAAAAAAAAAAAATGCAAGATTCTTTCGTTTGTTTTCTTCCTTTTTTTCTTTTGTTTTTTTCGACAATGAATGAGATACCGATTGGTGCTTTACTATTAGAAATAAAGATAATAAATGGTCAACCGCATTATGATTCTGATAGTTGACGGAGAAAGTGGTGGATTTAACTAGTGACGATTATCTACAAGGTGTATAAAAACAAGTAAAAATAAATGTTAACAAGATTTCAAGCATAGTTGCCAATTTAGCACCTTTTGGATACCAGAAAAAAAAAAAAAAAATATTTTCATAATCAGTGAAAAGTTGCAGTTTTCTGATTAAATAAATTAAATATTTCTAGTAAAAAATTCTGGTAGCCAAAAGATGCTAAGTTGACAACTATGCTTTCTAGTCAGATAATCCTTTTCCAGGTGAAAATATTTTATTTTCATTTGTTTTAAAGCATGAAGTTAATTGATATCAAGGAACTGGAACTCGCCTTACGAAATAAAAAAGCAATCGAAATTAAGTTGCTTCACAGATTAATGTTTAAAAGGGGACAATAGTTAATCCTGCGGACAGTTGTTACCAGTGTTATTCTATGGGGAAATTTGTTCCCACAATTATTCATTACCTAATGTATTTTTTTAATTCCGTTTTCACAATCAGAAAATACAAAAGAGTTAAATTCGTACTCACTTTCGAAAAATTGATTTTTATTTTTATTTTTCACATTTTAATTTCGTATTCAAAAATGTGATTTTTCACAAAGTGCATTTTTCTTATTTTTTTAGTAGCAAAATATAATACTAAAAAATTAAAAAGTCAATTTTTGAAAAGTAAATATTAATTTAACGCTTATGAATTTTCTGAGTGTGAAAACAGAACTGAAAAATATTCATTAGGTAATGAGTAATTATGGAAACGAATTTTCCCTTAGAATAACACGGGCTACGTCTGTCGGCGAGATTATGTATTGTCCACTCTTAAGAGGGGACAATACCTAATCCCGCGGACAGCCGTGGCCAATGTCATTCTATGGGAAAATTTGTTTCGAGAATTACACATTACCTAATGTATATTTTTTAAATCTGTTTTCGCAGTCAGAAAATTCATAATCGTTAAATGAGTACTCATTTTTGAAAAATTCATTTTATTTTTTATTTTTACATTTTAATTTCGAGTTCAAAAATGCGATTTTTCACAAAATGCATTTTTCTCATTTTCTAGTCGCAAAATGAAATACTAAAATTTAAAAAAATCAATTTTTGGAAAACAATTACTAATTTAACGCTTATGAATTTTCTAAATGTGAAAACAGAATTGAAAAATATTCATTATGTAATGAGTAATTATGTAAACAAATTTTCCCATAGAATAACATGGGCCAAGGAGGCCGGCGAGATTAGGTATTGTCCGCTCTTAATGACGTAGGCGATCTGTCGAGCCGGAAACGTCCGCTCAAGTTTTCTGCCTTTCATATGAACCAAATGAGCCAGAATTTACCCAGAAATAGAATGATGTAAAAAAGAAATTTAAAATCCACGAGTTAATCAATATAGCCGATGCTGACAATTTAGCCCCAGAATCGTTATTTGTTTGAATGATTTAAATAATTTACGAAGTAACATTATATCTGATGTAAATGATATAGATGATAATTCGAGGGATATAAGTGTGGAAAGAGTCATTTTGGATGGCTTTGAAATTCAGGATTTTTATTTGTTTGTTTGTTTATTGCTAACATATACATCAGATTTGTATGCTTGACTCGTAGTCCGCTTGAAAATCCTCGTCAGAAAATTACAGTTAGCGCATGACAGAATTACAATACGCAGAAATGGAAAAACACCCAAGGCCAGCGCGGGAATCGAACCCGCTCTCCTACGCTCGAAAATGATCAGCAGTGTGGTGCTGGTGACATAACCACTAGGCCACGGAGGCCCGAAAATCAGGATTCAAGTAATAAGCAAGTAAATTTGATAATCAATTAAAATGAAAGAAACGAATCTGGTGCAACACACAAGGAGATTAAACAGCGAATTCCAGTTTATGATTTATCTATGAAAACCAATATAAAAGTTAGTGATTCTGAATGTATGAATTCAGTCTTTTCTGGTTATGATTGTAAAAAAGTAATAAACTGTATACAAAAATTTTGAGGATGTCGAGAATTTGTTGAATCTATCCGATCTCTATAAATTAACTTATGGAAAAAAAAAAAAAAAAACTAGTTGGCATAGGTGGACTCTGCTCAGTTCCCCATCTTATTTATGTTCTCATAAATTTGTAGTTTGAGACATATAATCATGTTAAAAGAAATGAATTTGACAAAAGCTTGATACAGTTGTCAGGTAGAGCAAAGTGCTGCAATTAAAACTCACACTTTGCGGGTAAAACGTGAATCTGCTGTTTTAGGATTCAAGTCGTTTGAGTAATAGAATTAGTGCCGATCCTAAGCTAAAATTGTAAATGGAAATATGCTAATATTTTGGAAACTGAATAGTATAAAACGAGAAAGAAGAGTTGGTTTAAGAGGCAGTTGGAGAGGAGTTAAAGTTAGTTGGAAGGACGATTGTTTTGGAGAGTTAGGAGCGGATATAGTTGGATATAAGTCGAGTAGATAGCAGTGTCAGGGAATCCTCCTGCTAATCGAAAGATTAATTGGCTTTAGAAGTTAAACGTAGTAGTTAAATTTATTGATGGTTAGTTAAATAAAGTAGCTGAGATTAATTGTGATTATATATCGATAGTTAAAAGCATTTAAGGCTGCCTACTGAAATTTACGAATATATTATATATAATCAAAGTCCAGCGTCCCCCTTCTTATTTTAAGCTCAAGTAAAGCTCATTTATGTTATATATTTGGACTCTGTCATTTCTTCATAGTTTAAGTATTTCATTTACAGCTTCAAGTCAATCTAAAGTTAAATTAATATGGAGAACTTTCGCTCTCCACATTTAGCCAAGAGTAGTGGTTTTTAACATTGATTTTATGAAAATTGAAAAAATATTCTAGCTGCTCAAAAATTGCAGTACACTATTAGTGCCGTCAAAAAGACTTGCTCGGGGGGGGGGGGATTCGTGCAAAGTTGGGTGCCAATGTGGAGAGCGAAAGTTCTCCATATTAATTTACTTTAGATCGACTTGAAGCTGTAAATGAAATACTTAAACTATGAAGAAATGACAGAGTCCAAATATATAACATAAATGAGCTTTACATGAGCTTAAAATAAGAAGGGGGACGCTGGACTTTGATTATATATAATATATTCGTAAATTTCAGTGGGCAGCCTTAAATGCTTTTAACTATCGATAGATAATCACAATAATTCTCAGCTACTTTATTTAACTAACCATCAATAAATTTAACTACTACGTTTAACTTCTAAAGCCAATTAATCTTTCGATTAGCAGGAGGATTCCCTGACACTGCTATCTACTCGACTTATATCCAACTATATCCGCTCCTAACTCTCCAAAACAATCGTCCTTCCAACTAACTTTAACTCCTCTCCAACTGCCTCTTAAACCAACTCTTCTTTCTCGTTTTATACTATTCAGTTTCCAAAATATTAGCATATTTCCATTTACAATTTTAGCTTAGGATCGACACTAATTCTATTACTCAAACGACTTGAATCCTAAAACAGCAGATTCACGTTTTACCCGCAAAGTGTGAGTTTTAATTGTAGCACTTTGCTCTACCTGACACAGTGACAGAATGAAATACCCGCCTAATAGACTATCCACCGTTCACTTCGATATATTTATCTTATTCTAATCGATTAATTTATTTTATCAGGGTCAATTCCGTTGTTTAGTTTTCATGCTACTATTTCCAATGCAATAATCCTCAAAATTCATATTTATATGAAAAATTTACAATTTCGCTATGTTGGTAAAATCGTAAATTACGAATAATTTACGAAATTTTCCTATTAGAATATTTGTATTCAATCATGTTCAAACAAATATCATAAATGTAATTTTGAAGTTGTCTAATGTATTTATGATCCTCAAAATGGAAGTTTATGCTCAAATTTGCCTTATTTTGACATGTCAAGTAAATCGTAAATTTCAAATAACTTACGAATTTTTTAAATTGGAAAAATCATAGTCTATGATATTCATGCCAGTATCCTAAATAATATTTCGAAAGGGGTTTGACATCGTTACGATGAAAATATCCCTCAAGATTGACGTTTATGTGAAATTTTGCTCTATTCTGCCATGTTAAGAAATTCGTAAATTTCCAATAACTTACGAAATTTTTATATCGGAAAATTCATAGTCATTAATATTCATACCAGTGAACTAAATATTTCAAAAGTAGTCTGACATCTTTACGATGGAAGTATCTCTGAAAATTGACGTTTATGTGAAATTTTGCCCTATACTGCCATGTTAAGAAATCCGTAAATTTCGAATAACTTGCGAAATTTTCAAAGTAGCATATTTATCGTTACTGATGTTCCTTCCGCCATCAAAACTGATATTTTAAAACTGGTCTGACATTTTTACAGTAAAATGTTTCCATTTAATGCACGTTTAAGTGAATTTTTGTCCTATTCTCCCATGTTAAGAAAATCGTAAATTTCTAATAACTTACGAAGTTTTAAAATTCGAATGTTGCAAATGAATAGGGTTCTTGCCAGCGTCGAAAGTAATATTTTAAAACTGATCTGACATCTCTGCGACAATTTGTTCTTAAGATATCGTGTACACAGACTAACAAACTAACGGACTAACGGACTTACTCACTAACACACTAACAGACTAACAGACACCCTACAGACAGACACCATAGAAATTTTGTCATTTTAGGATTCCTCATACCTGAAAACGTGTAAAAAAGTCAAAAACCGAGGTCGAAAATTTTCACGATTACCTGTTTCCCACACCTATAGTATGATGGGGAATTAAACTAGTTGGCATAGGTGGACTCTGCTCAGTTCCCCATCATATTTATGTTCTCATAAATTTCTACTGCGACACATATTATAATCATGTTAAAAGAAATGAATTTGACTAAAGCTTGATATAGTGACAGAATGAAATCCCCGCCGAATAGGCTATCCACCGTTCACTTCGATATATTTATCTTATTCTAATCTATTAATTTATTTTATCAAGGTCAACTCCGTCGTTTAGTTTTCATGCTACTATTACCAATGCAATAATCCTCAAAATTCAGATTTACATGAAAAATTTACAATTTCGCTATGTTGATAAAATCGTAAATTACGAATGATTTACGAAATTTTCCTATTAGAATATTTGTGTTCAATCATGTTCAAACAAATATCATAAATGTAATTTTGAAGTTGTCTAATGTATTTATGATCCTCAAAATGGAAATTTATGCTGAATTTTATTCTGACATCTGACATGTTAAGTAAATCGTAAATTCCAAATAACTTACGAATTTGTTAAATTGGAAAAATCATAGTCTATGATATTCAGGCCAGTATCCTACATAATATTTCAAAAGTGGTTTGGGATCTTTAAGATGAAAATATCCCTCAAGATTGACGTTTATGTGAAATTTGGCTCTATGCTGCCATGTTAAGAAATTCGTAATTTTCCAATAACTTACGAAATTTTTATATTGGAAAAATCATAGTCTATGATATTCATGCCAGTATCCTAAATAATATTTTGAAAGTGGTTTCACACCTTTACGATGAAAATATCCCTCAAGATTGATGTTTATGGGAAAATTTGCTCTATTCTGCCATGTTAAGAAATTCGTAAATTTCCAATAACTTACGAAATTTTTATATTGGAAAATTCATAGTCATTAATATTCATGCCAGTGTCATAAATAATATTTCAAAAGTAGTCTGACATCGTTACCATGAAAATATCTCTCAAAACTGACGTTTATGTGAAATTTTGCCCTATACTGCCATGTTAAGAAATTCGTAAATTTCCAATAACTTGCAAAATTTTCAAAGTAGCATATTTATAGTTACTGATGTTCATTCCGGCATCAAAACTGATATTTTAAAACTGGTCTGACGTTTTTACAGTAAAAAGTTTCCATTTAATGCACGTTTAAGTGATATTTTGTCCTATTCTCCCATGTTAAAAAAATCGTAAATTTCTAATAACTTACGAAGTTTTTAAATTCGAATGTTCCAAATAAATATCGTTTTTGCCAGTATCGAAAGTAATATTTTAAAACTGATCTGACCTCTCTGCGATCATTTGTTCGTGAGATATCGTGTAACAAACTAACAAACTAACGGACTAACACACTAACGGACTGACACACTAACAGACACCCTTCAGACAGACACCATACAAATTTTGTCATTTTCATATTCCTCACACCTGAAAACGTATAAAAAGGTCAAAAAACCGAGGTCGAAATTTTTCATGATTACCTAAGTTTCCCATAGCTATAGTATGTTGGGGAACTAAAATGCTGAAAGAAAAAGTTAAATCGTTAATTGAAAATGAGGTAAAAGTCTATTCCTGGACAAAATTTAAAAAATTGTTAGTAAAAGAATTTGGCGCTCTGCGCATCGCTGCTGTATTGCATGAAAAGCTGGCGTAGCGCAAAATTAAAGAAAATGTAGGTTACGATGAATATTTTCTTAATATGAAAAAACTGTGCACGCGGTAATGTAGATGAGCAGAGTTTGATTCAATATTGTATAAATGGTATAATAGACTCCATTTATTAAAATAATAATAATAATAATAATAATTTTTATGGGCTAAAAATACTGTTGAATGTCGGGAAAAAATAAAAATATATGAGAAAATCTCGAAAGACGTAGACAAATCCAAACAGACTTGACCTTAATTAGAAAGTGAAATGAAATTCGAAAGTAAACATAAAGATAAATCCAAACAGGAATTTAAGATGGGTTCAGTCAAAAAAGAATTTTCGCCGCTTTAATTACAGCTAATACAATCACAAAAGTATTGAGTGCAAACATAAATAGTTGACATAGGTGAACTCTGCTCAGTTCCCCGTCATATATATGTTCTCATAAATTTCTAGTGAGAGACATATTATAATCATGTTAAGAGAAATGAATTTGACCAAACGCTTGACACAATAACAGAATGAAATCCTCACCTTATAGGCTATCCACTGTTCACTTCGATATATTTTTCTTATTCTAATCTATTAATTTATTTTATTAGGATCAATTTTATTGTTTAGTTTTCATGCTACAATTTCCAATGCAACAAGCCTGAAAATTTCTATTTATATGAAAATTTTTTCAATTTTTCTATGTTGATAAAATCTTAAAAAACTTATAACTTATGAAATTTTCCTATTGGAATATTTGTAGTCAATCATGTTCAAACAAGTATCATAAATACTATTTTGAAGTTGTCTGATAAATTTATGATCCTCAAAATGGACGTTTATGCTCAATTTTGCCCTATTCTGCCATGTTAAGTAAATCGTAAATTCCAAATAACTTACGAACTTTTTAAATTGGAAAATTCATAGTCTATGATATCCATGCCAGTATCCTAAATAATATTTCAAAAGTCATCTGATATTATTACAATTAAAATATCCCTCAAGATTCACGTTTATGCGAAAATTTTCCCTATTCTGCCATGTTAAGAAATTCGTAAATTTCCAATAACTTACGAAATTTTTATATTGGAAAATTCATAGTCAATAATATCCATGCTAGTATCCTAAATAATATTTAAAAAGTAGTCTGACATTTTTACGATTAAAATATCGCTCAAAATTGACGTTTATGTGAAATTTTGCCGCATTCTGCCATGTTAAGAAATTCATAAATTCTCAACAACTTGCAAAACTTTCAAAGTTGCATGTTTATAGTTAATGATGTTTATTCCGGCATCAAAACAGATATTTTAAAACGGGTCTGGCATTTTTATAGAAAAACTTTTCCATTTAATGCACGTTTAAGTGCAATTTTGCCCTATTCTCCCCTGTTAAGTAAATCGTAAATTTCTAATAACTTACGAAGTTTTTTAATTCGAATGTTGCAAATGAATAGGGTTCTTGCCAGTGTCGAAAGTAATGTTTAAAAACTAATCTGACTTCTCTGCGACTACTTTTTCTTGAGATATCGCGTACACAGACTAACATGCTTACACACTAACGGACTAACAAACTAATAGACACCCTACAAACGGACACCATACAAATTTTGTCATTTTTGGATTCCTCACACCTGAAAACGTGTAAAAAAGTAAAAAAACCGAGGTCGAAAATTCTCACGGTTACCTAAGTTCCCCATATGATGGGGAACTAAAAATAAAGGGCCCTTCTACTTTAATTGCTCTGATTATGGCACAAATCGTTTGGATGCCTTAACCGAAAACAAGAAAAACCGAAAAATACCTCACAAGCTAATATAGTTTGTTCTTAACATCTAAATTTTAAAGAAGTATTTTTTAATTCTACACCTATCAATGTGCTGGTTGACACGTGTTCACAAAAGACCCATATCAAAAATAGTGTCTATGAGAAACTAAAAAAAAGTGTTAACTTATAAAGAAAACAATGTTTCGTTAACTGGACTGGGAAACATGTCCTAGAGAACATATTGTGTCTTTCCCAATGAAAATAAATATTGCCAATTTTGTGTTTGGTACTAAATATATTTCTTGCAAATGATGCCTCAATTAATTTTGAATTTAATCACTTTAGGGTCCTTCATCAAAGCGTCTTAAAAATATCGTCTGCCAGGGTCACTGATCAAAACATAAAATGTTTTGGAAAATTTTCTGATTAATTTGGCGAATTTGAGAATTTTGCCACCGACCTAAATCACATTAATGGCAAAAACATACGTTCAGTGTTATTCTCATTAATTCAGAATTTTACCCCCAATAAAGCAAAAACTGTTAATTTTAAAAGGAAAATTAATTTGACCGATGAAATTCCTATAATTTCTGCCCTCGACGTTTGCCATCAGTTGGAAAAAAGTAGTTGAAGCTCAAATCGAAGAGGGGTTGAAAAAGGGGATTATCTGTAGGAGTTCTTTAGACTCTACTTCACCTACAGTTCTGGGGAAGAAAAAAAATAAATCCCATAGACTCTGTGTAGATTTTTGTGGGCTTAACAAAATGACAGTCAGAGAGCATTTCCCCTTGCCCATAATCGAGGAGGTAATTGATAAGTTACTCTCGACAAAAGTTTTCACCACTCTCGATCTTAAGAATGGCTTCCACGTTAATGTGTCAGAAAGTTCCAGAACATATACTAGTTTAGTAACGAATAAGGGTAAGTATGAATTTTTAAAATGTCCTTTCAGTCCATCTAACTCGCCTAGGGATTTCCAAAAATACATTTACAATGTTTTCCGCCAGTTGTTAAAAGACAATGTTGTTGTTATCTGTGAAGATGATCTCGCCCTTTCGTCAGAAATAGAAGCACAAGGTGTAAAAAGTATAAAACTAGTCCTATAGACTGCTTCTTAATACAGACTGGAGCTGAACCTCAAAAAATGCAATTTTCTAAAACGCAACATCGAATTTTTAGGATGTAGAATTTCAGATGGAAAAATTGATCCTCGTTATACAAAATCAAGACGAGGTCGAGTTTTCCTGAGCCAAAGAGAACTAATGATGTCCAAAGCTTCTTGGGATTAACCGAGTATTTCAGAAAATTTATTAGAAATTATTCAGTCATTGCCAAACCCCTTAGTGACATGTTGAATAAAAATACAAAATTTAAGTTTGACATCGAAAAAAAATCTGCTTTTAAAGAACTTAAAAACATTTTTTCGTAAGAACATGTTCTGTCTATCTGTAATACCAAATGCGAAACAGAAATACACTCTGATGCCTGCAATGTTGTTACGGCCCAGTGTTAATCCAACGATATAACACTGATTATCAGTTTCACCCTGTATGTTATATGAGTAAAAAAAACAGCAGACGCCGAACGAAAACTCTCGAGTTACGAACTGGAGGTCCTTGCAGTAATCGAGGCCTTAAAATTTTTTGAATGCATGTCCTAGGCATGCCCATTAAAATAGCAACTAACTGTAATGCCTTTGCTATGACGATGAAGAAAAAAGATATTTGCACGAAGGTTGACAGGTTGGCTCTAATACCTTTTGACTTTGATTATACTATCGTGCATCGAAGTGGTACAAGTATACGCCACGTATTCGTGCTTAGTAGAAGCCCCATTTGTATGCTGATCGAAGACATCCTAATCCTAAAAATAACTCACGCTCAAGAAACCGATGAAAATATGAAAACAGTTACAGAAATTCTAAAATTGAAGCTCTATGATTGTTACTTAAACTGTAGCTCTATGATGGTTACTTAAACTGAAGCTCTATAATGGTTACTTAGTCACAAATGATGTTCTATTTAAATGCTTAAACGGTAATGACTTACTGCTATTACCAGAAGGTATGCAACTGAATGTAATTAAAACTGCTCACGAGAAAAGACATTTTGCTGCGGAACGTACAGAAAAAGATTTATTGAATGAGTTTTATGTCCCAAAGCTTAAATAAAAAATTGAAAGTGAAATCTTTAACTGTGTTCCACGCATACTGGAAAACCGCAAACGCTGTAAACAGGAAGGGTTGTTACACCCAATTGAAAAGGTTGAAATGCCTTTGCATACTTACTATGTTGATCATCTTGGTGCTCTGGAGAGTACGGATAAAAATTATAAATATATATTTGTGCAGTCATCGATAATTTTCAAAATTCATTTGGCTATACACAGTGAAATCCACTGATACTGAGGAAGTTATTTCCAAACTCAAAATACAAAAAGCCATATTTGAAAACGCATTTCGCATTATTTCAGACCGATGTTCCGCCTTTACGTCCAAAGAGTTTGAGGATTACTGTACCGGAGAAAATATACAATACGTATACATAATAAAAGGATTACCGAGAGCCAACTATCAGATTGATAGAGCAAATTCTATCATTATCGCAGTTTTATCCAAACTTTTTATAGACAACCCTACAAAGTGGCATCTGCATTTAAACGTAGTCCAACAGGCCGTTAATTCTGCTTTTCAGCGAAATATTAATACCACCCCGTTCGAACTCTTATTTGGTACAAAAATGGAACATAAAAATGGTTCAAAAATATCAGATCTCTTTAATAAAGAGTTACAAATCTCAATTTACAAGCATGCGAGAAGAACTGAGAAAATAGGCCAAAGAAAAATATTAAAGATCTATCAGGAAAATGGCAAAACTTATAACCAAAGACGAAAACTTCCAACTAAATTCAAGATAAATGGTATTGTTTCAATTAAAAGAACCCAACAATGTCCCGAGTTAAAATTAAAAACGTATTAAAGTATTTAGGTCCATATAAAATTACCAATGTCAAAAATAATGACACTTACGATGTTGAGAAAATCTGATTTATCGAAGGTCCGGCTTGTACTAATACATGTGCAGAAAACATTGGTCCAATGAAATTTAAATTATTTGTGCATATAAGATAAAAGTGTATAGATGTAAAAAGTAACTGGTTAACAGTATTTTATCTCATTTCTTGTTTTTATGTTGTTTATTAAATTTTGCTGTATTTCTTATCTGTGTAAATTTAAAATTATGGAAAAGAGAGAGAGAGAGACAGAGAGAGAGAGAGAGAGAGAGAGAGAGAGAGAGAGAGAGAGAGAGGCAGGGGAGAAAGGCAAATAAAGTTAAGAGTTAGTAAGAAATAATGAGAAATGGAAATAAAGAGAGAGAAAAATACCAATTGAAGTTACAGCAGTGAAAAACAAAAATCACATTGTTAATAATTCAAATTAGTGACGAAGATAAATATGATGAAGACATTCTGGGAAGAAACAATGCTTGAACTTTGCTTTTATATTGTTCTGTGGGAACTGGTTACTGTTGTATTCCTTTTCCGATTTTCGGACGTGCTTTTTGTGAATCTCGAATGGTTGGGAGAAACAACAAGAACCTGAGGGCAGCTGCATGAGTCAGAGATGGCCCATGTAGTAAACGAGGAATGTGAAGGACCTTTCTTTTTTCCTCACAAGGCTGACAAGCGAATAACTTCTCCGAGACTTTTTTCCCCTAAAAGGATTTCCTGTTTCTTCTGAGGGACTTTTTAGCTGACGTTTTTCCACAAGATCGACACAGGTTGATTAAGAACGTTGACAAGACAGGAGGCACTGCACGTGCTCTCAAATCGAAATTAAAAACCGGAAAATGTATTAGGTTTGATTTTTAAATATGACTAACTACACTTAATATAATTGTATAGGGGAAACCGGAGTAATAAGAGACAAAAGGGGTAATAAGAGACAAAAAATATTAATAAAATCTATACTATGAATTTAAATAACTTGAAATAAATGTCTCGTATTAATTTTATTAAATGAACTCCTCTTGATTTTTTAGGTAATTTTTTAACTTAAATTTTTTGTTAAATTTTATTTTTAAATTTTCCTTAAATCCTTGTCTCTAATAACCCCACGCGGGGTAATAAGAGACCAGGCTTGTAACTGTCCAGATATAGCAATGTAAAATCATGTGGGGTAATAAAAGACATCTGGAAACAATTCTGAATCAGCCAATAGTTTTTAATTTTTATTATTTTCATCCACTCAAAAAATATGTTTTTTCGGAAATATACTGTCATAAATGTGTTTGTGAAATTCATTTCTTTTATTATTAGGTCCTAAATAATATAATATTGTACTTAATGATAGTTCTACATAACATAACCTAGGGAATAACCCAAAACATTAATATAAGTTTTAAAATGGGCAGAAAATATTTTACGCATTTTCTGAAGTGTAGTCGAAAATAGGCAAAAAAAAAAAAAAAAAAAAAAAAAAAAACGTATCCTTGAAGTGTTTACAAGCGAACAAAATGTTATAAAAGATTTTTCTAGTAATTATAAATTAACTTATTTATTATGTAATGAAGTATTAATGACTTAACTTATACACATCCTAAACATAAATTTACATAATCGTAACAACTAAAGAGGGTCTAGTCTAATGAGTAAAACTGCTTTTTGTTTTAAAGTGAAAAAAAAAAAAAAAAATGTTCTCTTGGTAAACTTAGACTAGGCCTAACGCTAGGTAAACTCTTCGTAAACTAGTCAGGCAGAATTAACAGGAACTACAATGGGGCAGACACAGGAATTAACAGTGTGGGTAATAAGAGACTCGTGTCTCTTATTACCCCCACAAAAAATAAAAATGGGGTAATAAGAAACATGTCTATAACATGTAAATAAAGAATGCTTTCAAGGTTTTAAAAAATTGTACATCAAAAGTCATAGTCTTGGTCAAAAGGTTACACATTAATAAATCCCAAACATCTTACCTACAAAGAAAAATAAAGAAAAATTTAGAAAAAGTCACGAACTTTTAGGGTAAGTTCAAAGTGAAGTTTTTTTTCCGTCGTATAAAAAGAATTCAAAATGTGCTATAAACTTCTCAATAAGTGTATTGTAGAAAAGAATACACATGATACTTAATATTACATATTTTTAAAGTTGCCTATGTATATTTTTGGGTGGGTTCTTTGACTGTGTCTCTTATAACCCCTGTATCTTATTACCCCGGCTTCCCCTGTATTCTTTAACCACATTTCTTGCGACCATGGAAGCCTCTGCGCAAGTGCAGACTCAACGGGTCCAGTGCTAAAACAGGGGTAAAAGCTTTTTCGGTCAGAGAAAATAAGCGATAAGAAAACCCGAATGACTAGATGCTAGCCAAATCCCGATCTGTCGGTAAATTTGGCACCCCTCCAAGCTGTTGGACTCCTCGCTGTCAATTTTAGGAAAATGTGGTTACACTATAATACCTTGTATATAGCAATTTATTTTCATTTAACTTAATGTTTATTAAAATAAAGAAATGTATTAATATAGTCTTCTTTAAAGAAGCATTTTGTGAATTCAAAATGTGCTATAAACTTCTCAATAAGTGTATTGTAGAAAAGAATACACATGATACTTAATATTACATATTTTTAAAGTTGTCTAAGTATATTTTTGGGTGGGTTCTTTGACTGTGTCTCTTATAACCCCTATCTCTTATTACCCCGGCTTCCCCTATATTCTTTAACCACATTTCTTGTGACCACAAGCATTTCATCACAAGCATTTCATTCGAATCTACCTATCAATCTGCCTATATCTATATCTATATCTATATATATTTGAAAACACTTTTTACATTTGTCTACAATACTATTCTTTCGGCGATATTAACTTGTCATTTTATTTCATTCAAGATATTTTAAAGATAATTTCTTGAAATATCAACAGATTTTATTGTTTGATATTTTGATAACTTTAAAGTTTACCATCCCCTTAACATACATTATTTCATTCTCATCACTGTATACTCAACAAACATTCAATTTATAAGGTGAGTTTTATTTCAATATTATTAGTAAATATATGAGATTAAAATTCTATATTTTTTAAAATAGAAAGTTACTTTTAATTCTGCAAAATTATTAAAGAAAATTAGTTTTAAAAAAAAATGAACAAAAAAGCATTCCAATAACATTAAATTGTGAAATAATGCTTAAATATTCCAAATAATTCCATATTGGGTTAGGCAGAATTAAGTTTACGTTTACCAATGCAAAAAAGAAAAAAAAAAGTTTTTTTTTTTTTTTTTTTGTAGATAATATTTCAATAAAAATTCATTTTATTTATCATATTTATTCAGTGTTAGAACGCTTTCTCAGTAAACTAACATAGTTAGATTTTGTAGAACAAATGTTAATTTATTAAATTTTAGAAGCCATTGTCATTCAATTAGCTTAGTTAATTTTGTTTTCGACCAAAATTTCAATTATTCGGCACTAGAGATTCAGTCAATTTTTTATAGACCGAACAGTGAAGAAATCAAACGACTTTGAACATATAAATCAAAATCAATAATTAAGTTTTATTATTATTATTATTATTATTATAGGAATATAAATCCATCTAAAAGGTTTAAATTTCCAAGACAATTAATTTTCACCGATAAACCCCTCTTCGTTGGGAAGTTTGGGGGTGTCACTCTACGGTTATTTTTGGTACATTAAGGCTCATTAAACCAAAAACCAATAACCAGTGAATTCCGAACTGCTACGAATATTCATACCATAACCTGAATTCGAATCGGCTACTTCTCAAGCGAAGGCCAGAATTTTAATCATTCGGTTACCATATAGGCCCTCCCTGCAGAAAATTTTGAAACTATAATGGATGTAATTATTTTGATGAAAAACAAAGTCGAGCCTTTAGGAGATTGGAAATCGATTTGACAGGTTGTAATCTTTAGAAAACTTTAACACTGATTCATTTATTCTCTGATTAACACTTATTCACTGATAAATTCATTTTTATCAATTTTTGCTGGGGTAAAAATTATAAAAGGGCTTTGACCATTTTAGACAATGAGAAAGTTTACAGATTTTTTATGTATAGAAACTGATCTGAAGAGTTGTTATTGCCTAGACTAGTATTTGATAAAGACGAGCTAAAAGTATAAAGGAAAGTATTACAATTTGCAAAGGACTTTAAAAAGTGCATTCATGCAGTATTTCATTGTAAGCAGATTAGTATTTTATGCACATATGGATTTCTATTATGAAAATTTATGCATTGTAAATAATAACAAATCACCACTATGAAAGTTTTGCCATAAAAATACGTACGGGAAATAGGGAGTAGAGAAAGTAATAGAAGTAAAATTTAACCAGCATACACTGCACTGCACCGAAAAAAAAAAATAAATAAAAATAAAAAAATCGAGATCTGATACCATTCTTGCAGATTCTTATGTAAAATGACGTCCCCGAATCCGAATATGACTCTTATTTTTCCCAGTCACCCACCGTTTACTAGATACACCCCCCCCCCTCCCTCAATTTCTTTTCCTGTTCGATAATTTTATGACCATGAATTTGATTTGAAGAATGAAAAATAATTAATTTAACACATAAAAACAAAAAAAATATAAAGTTTAAAAAATAACATTAATAACAGATTAAAAAAATATAAGATATGTAATGCATAATTTTAATGGCAAATCCCCCCAAAAATTTTCCCTTGTCGCAAATGTTTAGAATTTTCCAACTCTGTAGCACCTCAGAAGATATTTAACGGTTAAAATAATCACACCCCCTCCTAAAAATCAAATTTATAGCCATAAAATCATCGAAAAATGATAAAAATAGGGGGCCATTCCAAAAAAAAAAAAAAAAAAAAAAAAAAAGGTGTGTGATAGGGCAAAATGGACGTCGTATTCGAATTCAGGAGGTCATTTTACATAAGAACATGTTAAATGGTTGTCAGAGGCAATTTTCATGCCGAGCAGTGTTATCTAGGTTTCTTTTTTATTTTTTCTTTCCCCCCCCCCCCTTCTCTCTCTCTTTTTTTTTTTAATAGATGGTATTATATTTATTTTTGGAGAATATATAAATCCTTTGAGATTTGCGGATGGCATTGTATTGACTTCTTCTTCATTTGAGGATTTGCAAGAAATGCTTTAGGAATTAAGCAAAGAAAACAAATTCGTTGATTGAAAATAAACATCAGTACGACAAAAAATATGCTAAATTACTTATTTTCTCAATTGAAGGTCATTGTTGATATGGATAAATTAGAAAAGTTATGCAGTTATGCTTTTCTGGAATAAACTGGAAGGCTTCAAGGAGTTTTTGTAAGAAGTTCACGAATAGGGAGTTGTGAAGAAGTCGAATTGGATTAAAAGTCTTTACTCTGTTACATTCTTTTGTTACAGCGTCTTCGATATTATGTATATAATATGTATCATCATTATCATCATCATTATCATCGAAAATCGATGCAGAAGTGTAATCAAATCATATCCAGTATATACAAACAATACGTGTAAATCTAATGCTTACGTCGTAAGAATTTGATTAATATTTCCAAAAGCTTTTTATTAATTAAAATTAAGACTGTTAAAAAAGGTAGAATTAAGAGAAAACTAAAATTTAATTTGCATATGATTTGTTAAATTAAAATAAATATTCAATATATTTTATCTGCATTTTTTGAAAAAAAAAATAGTTTATATTTCATCAATCTTTTCATACTTTTAATCTGCATTTACAAAGGAAGAAACCCATGAAAGTACTCACATACTTTAATACTTTAAAAAAGCCAAACGTACGTAAAATGTTTTATATAGTACATTAAATCTGAAATATTTTATTTGAAGTATTTTCCTGTAAAAATATTCTATGCATACTATTTTTGTTTTAAATATATACTTATAATTTCTCATTTCTTTTAGAAATATTTCATAAGCTTCTTAATGGATTCCAACATAAATCCTTGCTTATAGAATTTTCGTGGGTTTTATTTAAAACATAAAAAATAAACATACAACGGATAACAAAGAAGATCTAAACTACTTATCTAATAAATGCACCATGTAAAAGATTTACAACACCGATATTTTACTTATTGTCTCTTTTGTTCATGTTGTTTTAATTTCTTTACCAAAATTTCGGCATTCTTTTATCAGACGTATTTTACTAACCAAAACATTTTTCCTAAAATAATAAATATTGTACCAGTAAAAAATTAAAAATATTAAATACTTTCAAAGCTGGTTGATTCATGATCTAAGTACATCATAAAATAAAAGTATTTTAAAGATTTTTCTTTTTCTTTTTCTTTTTCTTTTTTTTTTTTTTTTTTAAATATGTGAAACAGTTTTTATATTTTTTTAAATATTTCAAAGAAAATTCAGAAACTTGGTTAAAATTTACATTTTTTTTCTTTTACACATAATTTACTATAAGAAGGTTTTTGTTGTTCAACTTAAATAAATATATAATTATACAGAAGAAATAAATCAAAAACATCATGCAATAAGTTTTTAAGTTTATATTTCAGAATATTTCCTTATTCAAATAGTACTTAAATATAATTTGCCAATAAAAGTATCATCGTAAAAATAATAAATAAGAAATCAGGGGACCTCAAACTAAGTAGAAACACCAAAATCTCAAACTCTAATTTTCGATAGGATTATAATACTTTCCAAACTATAGTGTTCGGAAAGTAAAGATATGCAATTTGGTTTTGAAAGAGAACTATATAAATTATAAAGGAAATTTTATGTAAAAAAAAGGCATTCTACAGGGATTAGTTTCTAATAATTGTTTAGCAAATATACATTTGCATACCTATGAATATAAGTATAAATTTGATGAGGGAATTATTATACATTGATAATATGATAATAATAACACTGATATAAAAACTGATTTTTATTCACCTCACTGGAAACTAATTAGTACCAATTTTAATCCTTTAAAAACTAATTTCTTGGACCTAGATATAAATATGGTTGAAAATGAAATGGCAACTACTATTTTTGATAAAAGAACTTATTTTTATTTTAATATGGTTAAAGTCATACACTGGAATTCTAATATTAGTAAACTGATATACAAAAATATCATTTCAAACTATCTTAACCGAAATAAAAGATTAATTACTGATTACCATGATAAAATTTAAAATATTCAAAGTTTCTTTAATATCGCTATTAATAAATATTATCCTATAGAATTTTTACATCGTTACATTATAGAGATTTATTTAAAACACATAAAATGTACAGTCGGTAACAAAAGTCTCCGGACACTAGCAAAAATTCCTATGTACAAAAAGTACACTTAATACAGTTTTGTTAAATAAATCCTTGTCGAATCCTGCTCTTAGTCAGTCTAAAAATAGGATTTGATAAGGATTTATTTAACAAAACTGTATTAAGTGTACTTTTTTAATATAGGAATTTTTGCTAGTGTTCGGAGACTTTTGTTACCGACTGTAGATGATTTTTTATTTATTTATTTATTTTAATGAACGTATGCCATTTCTTCAATTGAATCTTGTTTTAAATATCAACATCTGTTATGTTGGTTTCCTTGTTATGGTATGGATGGCGCTGGAATGTTCTATTTTCTTACTTTGTATTTTATTGTATTTTCAAAAGAGTTGAGATGGTCTGGCGTGTCTCTGGAGATTGCCCGGATGTGTTTGTGTTTTGAAATGGGTTGAGCTGGTTTGTAAGGGCTGTGGAATTTTCCTGGATATTTGACTCGAGATTTATTGGGTTTTATGCTGCAGTTTGTGTAAATTTTGATCGATTCTCGTTTGTTTCATTTTATTCAATTCATTTTGATATTGGCCTTGATTGTGCTTTTTAGTAAAACTGTCTGCTTTTGGGCACAGTTGAATTCTCATAAAAGCATGCTGTAACCACGCACCTATGTCTCAAGCCATACGAAGCATTTTTGGCAGTTTAATTCTTGTTTTCTGTGTATTTAGATTGAGTTTTACTTCAGTTTCTACTCTACGATTTTTAGTTTATATGTAAGTTTGTTATACATTAATTTGTTGTTTGGTATTTTTGGTGTATTGTGTACAGAAGACATATTTTGATACTTATATATATATATGTATATGTTGAAAACTATACTAATATAACTAATCGAAATCCTTAAAAGAATTATCGTTTTTTATAAATTCTTTTGCAATATAGTTGTTGGTTGTAATTTTAGAAGAAAGTTATAAGTAATTTTCATACGCTAACTTTTCAAAATAACAACATTTAATTATTGGATTTATTCTTATAACTTTCGTGAGGAGATCGCATGACTTTTCCTTCAAAATTCCTCAACATAGAATTTAAAATATTTAAATGCAATGGTAAATTAAAAACAGGGAATGTCTTCTGTTATGGGCACCCCACCATATCTCTTAACAAAAAGCAAATACAGTGAATTTGAGTACTGTCAAACTTGTATTGGGACAGTATGCATTTTTGTGCTATTACCGAAGTGAATATATACATTTGCTTAGTAAGTGCAAGCATTGAAAAAAAAAAAAAAAAAGAAAAAAAGTCTGATAAAAAGCAATACAAAAGTAATTTGTGATTATATTCAGAATGCGATAAATCGTAGAAAGTTAATTCAAAAATGTAAGTGTAATGTATATTCCTGAAGTATATATATTATATTATGTGATACAAAATCGAATTCAGTCAAAATGTGAACAGAAAATTACTTTTCTGTCATTATATAAATGGCTGCCATACCCGGGTATGGGCACCTTCATGTAACCGGTTGTGAGCACCCTTATTTATTTATTTGTTTTTCATTTAAAGCATGTGTTTGACTTACAAATTGACAAATATGGTCATTTATGGGAACATAACATATTTTATTAGTGTTTTTATGTATTTTAAGGCATTTTTAGCCATGTCAACCCCAAAAGAGTCAACCGATTGAAAAGAAATGGATTTTAATGCGCTGGTTAAAGCCATTTATGAGTGTTTAGTAGATAAGAAATCCATAAATCGACTGCCTAAGAATATGGAATTCCTCGCAGCATCTGTGTCCCTCCGGAAGAAGCCTGGGAAAAGTAAGGCAACTCCCCCTGTTAAACAGCCAGCCGAGCGCGCTAAATATAGGAACATTCAAAATCTGATAATGATGTCGACTTCTGCATCATCTGTTTGGAGCCCCTGTTACCATGCCTAACAAGAGCGAATTCAATCAAATGCAACGAGTGTGATTGTCTGGTGCATTTGAAGTGATGCGTGCAAATTATTTTACTTGCAAGCATTGCATTTCTGATTTGGAGGACGAAGAACATGAATAAAATTGGAAAAATGCCATTTTCTGAAGTTATTTTAACCACTGAATCCTTACAAAATGAATGAATTTTGTTATTTTCAGTATTTATGGTGTTTTTTCTTATTATATTCCCATTTTTAGTGTATTTTTTAAGTGTGCCCACAATCGGGTACAAAAAAAAAAAAAAAAAAAAAAAAAAAAAAGACCAAAAATGACAACTTCACAAAATTGGTGGTAAATCGTGATGGCATGTCTCCGGACCACCTCTAGGGGTGTGTCCCAGACCGTCACCAATTGCCCATCTGCGCAGCACTAGTGCGACGTAAAACCCAACAACAACAACAACACAAAATTGGTGGTAAGTTTTCCTTGGTTGACAGAATCGATACAATAATTTTATCAAACGTTAGCTAAGGGTTCTAGCTCTTCATTGGTATTCAAAAGTTTGTATAATATTTATTCTATCAAAAGTTATCAGCCAAAATCCAAACTGTGCCCGCAACTCGGGACATTCCCTTACTTTTTGCAATTCACTGAAAAACATTTCTAGAGAATTATATCCTTTACATTACTTTTTTATTATTGCTATTAAAATATTTTAATAGTTTTTCCTCTACAAAACAAAATATTAAGCTTAAATATGTGTGAATTCTTCCGATCGAATTCAAAAAAGGAATTATTATTTCAACGGTTGTAAACGCAATTTTTTTTCTCTAAAATAATAAATTTTTGCCTCTTAGTGCAGTTCCAAGACCTTCGTAAATGAAAATTGAATTTCATAATCTATTTTCTTCCATTCTTTTAAGGAAATAATGAAAATATTTCAGTTTAATATATTTTTGTCCTTTATGGAACTTGAAAATATTAAAATACATTAGACATTTAGAGGCTTAATAAAGAAACATTCCTACAATTTAACGTATTCAGCAATATGTTTTTCTAAATGTTCTTGTACATAAAACTATTGTATTATTTTCGAAATGAGGTGAAGTAAGTACAATATATACTAACAATTATCCATTTAAAATTAAAAGTTTTATGTAAAGTTTTACGCACGATACTTTTAGAGGAATAAGAAATTTCTCATATATATTCACCGTTTATAGAAATTCTAATTAATTTTAGTGAAATACAGAAGATTAGTAAAGAATCATTTTGTAGTTTGACATAGTTAGAAAGATATTTGTAAAACATTTTTACGTCAAAATATTCTATTATTTCCATATCAGAATAAAATGCAAGTATTATACTAGTAATTACTCATTTAAAATTAAGGTTTTATTTAAGATTAACTTTTCGAGGGAAACAATTGAAATAGTTTGATGCGATGTACTTTTGTCGTTTTAAATACTTTAAAATGTGGAAACAATAGAGACTTGTGTAGTTTTTGTAAAGAGTTAATAAAACAGTTTGACAAAATAATAAAACCAAAAATATTAAAGTAATTTTTTAATACAGAATTGTAGTAGAATATTGTACATTGTAAAGTATTGTATAGTGTTACATTTTTATATGGAATAAAACAAGAATAGGAAAATGACAATTGATCATTTAAAACTAAAATTATCCGTTGAAGGTTTTTATTTTTTTTAACTTTAAGTAGTAGTGCGCAATCTTTTACGATCGAAGCAGAGCTTAATTAACGAAAATACTCAAAAAGCAAAGACTTCGTCTTCTTTAAATTTTAGGAAGGGACACAAAATGACTGAAAACTGATCTCGAATTCTCAGTTTCAGACATTTCCCGCTGACATGGTCTGGACATGGAAAATTTAGTTTGAGACGAGCTTGGTCAGAATTATACTATACTATAAAGTTAACAATATATTAAACCAATTGCGTACATTAACCAAACAATCTTGAGAAAAAAAAAACTCTAGAATTTTAGTAATTGCTTCAATATGAATTATTTTGCTTGCATTTCAATGGTGCAGTGGCAAAATTGATAGCACACACAACTGCTATCTGGAGGTCTTTGGTTCGCTGCGGCCTAACGGTAACATTTTTTTAATGAAATGTTTATCTAATCATATTATTTCACTTTATATTTAAAACAATTCTAAAAGTTAATTTTAAAATTACAGAAAATTACAAAATATTTGAAATAGAAAACTATAGCTACAATATATACACATATTTTTTAATTAAATATTTTAAATAATTATTATTTATTAAAGTTTACAATATAGAATTTAATTTGAAGATTAAATTTCACAATCCTCCCTGTCAGTCGCAAGTTTAGTAGCAGTAAATAAGAAAATTAAATGGAAGAATAACAAATATAAAAATATATGGAAAACAAACAAGAAAATTAAGTAAAAAAAAGTTCAAGAAAGGTAGTGGAAAGATGTGCTACTTAAATCTTAGTTTAAGCCTTCTGTTTGGTTTTTAATTTATTTCACATAACCGTTTTGGACTTGTAAATATCAGAGAGAAATATCAATTTTATTTCGAGCACAAGAATACAAAAAAGCGAGATAAAGGTCTGTTGATTAATATTTAAAAATTATATATTTCTTTGTTATTGTATGAATCATCCACAATTTCTACACATTTTATTCTATCTTCTAGAAAAACCTTTTCTTTAAAATATTAGTTTGTAACTTTTCTTATTTCTTTTTGTAACTTTTATTGAAATGATATTCTTTTTTACCAGTTTCACTATTAAACAAAGTTTATTGAAAACATAATCAGCTAATAAATATCGGTTGACAAAGGTATTACTAGTGTATCAGAAATCCAGGAAGAAATTATTGATGAATCATCATTGTACAGTGGTGACTTTAAAACTAGATAAAAGGATGCTGCCACATATTTCGACCATTTGCTTACCCGAAATAATTTTATTGCATCGAAATCCTTACTATATTCTCTGAAGCATTGTGCATCATATCCTAATAAAACGATGGGTAAAATTTAAACTTTGAATCATAAAAACAATAAAAGTATCTTAAATTTTTCCCCCCAAAGAATAGGCACAAATTAAAATGTTTCTACTTATTTATCACATCATTTTTAATACTTTCCAACAAGGTTGAAAAGTGTTTATGACTTCGGTTTGTCTGTCTGTCTGTCTGTCTGTCCGTCTGTCTATCTGTCTGTCTGTCCGCGCTCTAACTCCCGTAAATATTTATGGAATTTCTCGAAACTGACATATGTTATTCAGGTTCACTGTCGGACGGTCCCTATTGAAAATGGAGTTTATACCTCTACTGGTTTGTGTACAGGGACACCCGAAAGTATTTCAAAGCATTGTGTTCTATGAGAAGTATTTCTATAAACCATATTTTCATACCTTTACTCTTGACATATCTTAATGAAATTGAAATATGTAATTCAAGTTCACTATCGGACGTTCCCTATTAAAAATGGAGTTTGTACCTCTACTGGTTTGTGTACAGGGACACCCGAAAGTATTTCAAAGCATTGTGTTCTATGAGAGGTATTTCTATAAACCATACTTTCATACCTTTAGTGTAGACATATCTTGATGAAATTGAAATATGTTATTCAAGTTCACTATTGGATGTTTCCTGCATAAAATGGAGGCAATGCCACCATTGGGTTATACACAGGGACACTCAAAAGTATTCCAAAGCATTGCGTTCTATAAGAGATATTTCTATAAATTAAATTTTAAGAACTTTACTTTCCACGAAATTTTAGGAAATTGAAATATGTTATTCATATGCAAAAAAGAATGCTTTGAGTAGAATATAGCATAATTAGCATTATATTTACAGGGTGCCACAAAAATATCCAGTTTAATTTAGAGCTATTATTAAAAAAATTGCTAGATATGTACTCTCGTTTACGTTAAGCGTTTTTAACACTTTCTAACATTTTTAACACTTTCCAACAAGATTGAAAAGTATTTATGACTTCGTTTTGTCTGTCTATACGTCTGTTCGTCTGTCTGTACGCGCCCTAACTCCCGTAAATACTTATGGAATTTCTTGAAACTGATATATGTTATTTAAGTTCACTATCGGATCTTCCCTATTGAAAATGGACTTTATACCTCTACTAGTTTGTGTACAGGGTCACCCAAAAATATGTCAAAGCATTGTGTTCTATGAGAGGTATTTCTATAAACCATATTTTCATACCTTTACTGTAGACATATCTGAATGAAATTGAAATATGTTATTCAAGTTCACTATTGGATGTTTCCTGTATAAAATAGAGGAATTACCACCACCGGTTTATGTACAGGGATACTCAAAAGTATTCTAAAGCATTGTGTTCTATGAGAAATATTCTATAAATCAAATTTTAATAACTTTACTTTCCACGAAGTTTTTGGAAATTCAAGTATGTTATTTATATGCATAAAAAATGCTTTGCACAGAATATAGTATGATTAGCATTAGATTTACAGGTGGCACAAAAATATCCAGTTACATTAAGAACTATTAATAAACAATTGCTAGAACTGTACTTTCGTTTACGTTAAGCGTTTTTAACACATTCTAACATTTTTTTAAGTGTGAATATGATTTCAGTTTTGTGTATCTGCCTGTCCGTCTGTCTGTCTGCCTGTCTGTTTGTCCGAGCTCTAACTCCCGTAAATATTTATGGAATTTCTTGAAACTGATATATGTTATTCAAGTTTACGATTGGATGTTCCCTATTGAAAATGGAGTTTGTACCTCTACTTGTTTGTGTACAGGTACACCCGAAAGTATTTCAAAGCATTATGTTCTATGAGAGGTATTTCTATAAACCATATTTTCATACCTTTATTGTAGACATATCTCAATTAAATTGAAATATGTTATTCATGTTCACTATTGGTTGTTTCCTGTATAAAATGGAGGAAATACCATTACTGATTTATGTACAAAAACACTTAAAAGTATTCCAAAGCATTGCGCTCTATGAGAGATATTTCTATAAATCAAATTTTAATATCTTTACTTTCCAGGAAGTTTTAGGAAATTGAAATATGTTATTCATATGCACAAAAAAAAAAAAAAAAAAAAGCTTTGCATAGAATATAGCATGATTAGCATTAGATTTACATGGTGATACAAAAATATCCATTTATATTAAGAGCTATTAATAAAAAATTGCTTGAATTGTACTTTCGTTTACATTAAGCGTTTTTAACACTTTCTAACATTTTTAAGTGTGAATATGTTTTCAGTTTGTGTATCTGTCCATCTGTCTTTCTGCCCGCGCTGTAACTCATGTAAATATTTATTGAATTTCTCGAAACTGATATGTTTTATTGAAGTTCACTATCGGATGTTCCATATTCAAAATTGAGTGAATATCTCTTCTGGTTTGTGTACAGGGACACCCAAAAGCATTTGAAAGCATTGTGTTCTATGAGTGTTATTTTTATAAATATTTTCCCTATAGAATGTTCCCCATTTAAAATGACATTAATAGGTCATGTATAACTAGTTTGTTTACAGGGACAAAAAAAAAAAAAAAAAAAAAAAAAAAAAAAAGAAAGAAAAAAAAAAAAACACTGCATTACGTTTTAGGACAGAATTTTTTGAAAGTTATATTTAAAAATCTTCCTTTTGAAAAATCATAAAAATATTGAAACATATTGTTAATAATCTAAAATAATGCTTTGTATGGAATATGATATGATTACCTCTCTGATTTACAGGGCTACACTAAATCATTCAGAGAGATAAAAGCTGTAATTATAAAGTAACGTCTGCATTTTCTTTTGCGTTAATCCTTTTTAACTCTTTCCAAAATGCCTAAGAGTAATTTTAAAATGAATTAGTCTATTTGTATACTTTTCAGTCCTTCTGTCTGTTGTGTGATAACGTAAGCAAAGAATATTAAAAGTTATTCGATACAACAATTACGTACAGTTGGAAAGTGTTACTAATCAATGCGTACTGCATGATTTTTCTTTCTTGTTTTAATTATTCTTAATTTGCCTATGAACCTCCAAAAAAAAAAAAAAAAAAAAAAAAAAGTATTGTTTCCTCTTTTTAACACTTTCCAACAAGGTTGAAAAGTGTTTATGACTTCGGTTTGTCTGTCTGTCTGTCTGTCTGTCCGTCTGTCCGTCTGTCTGTCTGTCTGTCTGTCCGCGCTCTAACTCCCGTAAATATTTATGGAATTTCTTGAAACTGATATATGTTATTCAAGTTCACTGTTGGACGGTCCCTATTGAAAATGGAGTTTATACCTCTACTGGTTTGTGTACAGGGACACCCGAAAGTATTTCAAAGCATAGTGTTCTATGAGAGGTATTTCTACAAACCATATTTTCATACCTTTACTGTAGACATACCTTAATGAAATTGACATATGTTATTCAAGTTCACTATCGGACTTTCCCTATTGAAAATGGAGTTTATACCTCTACTGGTTTGTGTACAGGGATACCCGAAAGTATTTCAAAGCATTGTGTTCTATGAGATGCATTTCTATAAATCATATTTTTATGCCTTTACTGTAGACATATATTCATGAAATTTAAATATGTTATTCAAGTTCACTATCGGATGTTTCCAGTATAAAATGGAGGGAATACCACCATCGGATTATACACAGGGACATTCAAAAGTATTCCAAAGCATTGCGTTCTATGAGAGATATTTCTATAAATCAAATTTTAATACCTTTAGTTTCCACGAAATTTTAGGAAATTGAAATATGTTATTTATATGCACAAAAGAATGCTTTGCATAGCATATAGCATGATTAGCATTATATATACAGGGTGGCACAAAAATATCCAATTAAATTAAGAGTTATTAATAAAAAAAACTGCTAGATATGCACTTTCGTTTACGTAAGCGTTTTAAACACTTTCTAACATTTTTCACACTTTCCAACAATGTTGAAAAGTATATATGACTTCGGTTTGTCTGTCTGTCTGTCTGTCTCTCCGCGCTGTAACTCCCGTAAATATTTATGGAATTTCATGAAACTGATATATGTTATTCAAGTTCACTATCGGACGTTCCCTATTGAAAATGGAGTTTATACCTCTACCAGTTTGTGTACAGGGACTCTCGAAAGTATTTCAAAGCATTGTGTTCTATGAGAGGTATTTCTATAAATCATATTTTCATACCTTTACTGCAGACATATCTGAATGAAATTGAAATATGTTATTCAAGTTCACTATTGGATGTTTCCTGTATAAAATGGAGGAATTACTACCACCGGTTTATGTACAGGGATATTCAAAAGTATTCCAAAGCATTGCGTTCTATGAGAGATATTTCTATAAATCAAATTTTAATATCTTTACTTTCCACGAAGTTTTTGGAAATTGAAATATGTTATTTATATGCACAAAAAAATGCTTTGCACAGAATATAGCATGATTAGCATTAGATTTACAGGGTGGCACAAAAATATCCAGTTACATTAAGAGCTATTAATAAACAATTGCTAGAATTGTACTTTCGTTTACGTTAAGCGTTTTTAACACTTTCTAACATTTTTTAAGTGTGAATATGATTTCAGTTTTGTGTATCTGTCTGTCCGTCTGTCTGTCTGCCTGTCCGCTCTCTAACTCCCGTAAATATTTATGGAATTTCTTGAAACTGAAATATGTTATTCAAGTTTACGATCGAATGTTCCCTATTGAAAATGGAGTTTGTACTTCTACTGGTGTGTGTACAGGTATACCCGAAAGTCTTTCAAAGCATTATGTTCTATTAGAGGTATTTCGATAAACCATATTTTCTTACCTTTACTGTAGACATATCTCAATTAAATTGAAATATGTTATTCAGACTCCCTATTGGATGTTTCCTGTATAAAATAGAGGAAATACCACTACTGATTTATGTACAGGGATACTCAAAAATTTCCAAAACATTGCGTTCTATGAGAGATATTTTTATAAATTAAATTTTAATACCTTTACTTTCCACGAAGTTTTAGGAAATTGAAATATGTTATTTATATGCACAAAATAATGCTTTGCATAGAATATAGCATGGTTATCATTAGATTTACAGGGTGACACAAAAGTATTCAGTTATATTAAGAGCTATATTAATAAAAAATTGCTTGAATTGTACTTTCGTTTACTTTACGCGTTTTTGAAGCTTTCTATCATTTTTTTAGTGTGAATATAATTTCAATCTCTGTATCTGTTTGACTGTTCTTCTGTCCGTCTGTCTGTCTCTCTGACTGTTTTACTGCGCTCTAATTCCCATAAATATTCATGGAATTTCTTTAAACCGATATATTTTATTCAAGTTTACTATCGGATGTTCCCTATTGAAAATGGAGTAAATACCTCTTCTGGTTTGTGTACAGGGACACCCAAAAGTATTCGAAAGCATTGTGTTCTATGGGAGGAGTTTCTATAAACCATATTTTAATACCTTTAATGTATAGAAACTTCAATGAAATTTTAATATGGTATTCAATTCCCTATCGGATGTTTCCTATGTAAAATAGAGCACATTTCTAACTGGTTTGTGTACAGGAGCACTTGAAAGTATTCCAAAGCATTGTGTTGTATGAGAGTTATTTTTATAAACCAAATTATAATAATTTTATTCTCCACAAAGCTTAATGCAATTGAAATATATTATTCGTATGCACAAAAAATGCCTTCTATATAATATAGTATGGTTAGCATTAGATTTACAGGGCCACACAAATATAATGAGTTACATTAAGAGCTATTAATAAAAATTTGCTGGAAATGCACTTTTGTTTACATAAGCGTTTTAAAACTTTCTTATAATTTTAGTGGGAATATGATTTGAATTTCTGCATCTGTCTGTCCGATTGTCTACCTTTCTATCTGTTTGTCTCCGGCTCCTATCATCCGTGAATATTTTGAGAATTTTTAAAAAACGATACACTGAAGTTCCCTATGGATTGTTCCCTATTTAAAATGCCATATATAGGTCCTGTACAACTAGTTTGTTTACAGGGACAAAAAAAAAAAAAAAAAAAAAAAAAAAAACAGTGTATTACGTTTTAGGACAGAATTTTTTAAAAGTTATATTTAAAAAATCTCTCTACTATAAAAATCATAGAAACATTGACAAGCATTATTAATATTCTAAAATATTGTTTTGTATTGAACATGATATGATTAACTTTCAGATTTACAGGGCTACACTAAAATATTCAGAGAGATTAAAAGCTGTAATTATAATCTAATGGCTGCGTTTTCTTTTGCGTTAAGCCTTTTTAACACTTTCCAAAATGCCTAAGAGTAATTTTAAAATCAATTAGTCTATCTGCATGTTTTTAGCCGTTCAGTTTGTTGTGTGATAAAGTAGGCAAAGAATATTAAAAGTTATTCGAAACAATTGCGTACAGTTGGAAAGTGTTACTAATCAATGCGTACTGCATGATTTTTCTTTCTTGTTTTTTTTTACTATAATTTCTCATCTATAGACATTATAAAATGGTTTAAATCAACTCTTTATATTTTGAATTAAGTAAATTCAGTACCATATCTTACTCAACTGTGTAGTTTGTAATTTATTACTTTGTTAATTATTATTATTAGTATATTTTTTTACACTAATTTACAAGTTTGCAGACTATGATTACAATTTAAAGAAGTGAATCTGATCTCAAAATTTCGCAAACACACTGTATTTATAATGACTTATCATCCTTGTTTATAAAGTCATAGGATTTAATCTAAATTAAAAAATATATATCTTTACCTTCGTATTAATCAAAAACTAGTATGTTGTGGCCACCACAAGACTTTCTTCTATACTTTCCTATATACATATTCAATCAGTAACAATATTTAAAAAAAAAAAAAAAAAATTACGATTTTTTTCTATGGTATTTTTTTTGTTAAAAGGAATACATATTCAACCAGTAACAATATTTAAAAAAAAAAAAAAAAAAATTACGATTTTTTTCTATGGTATTTTTTTTGTTAAAAGGAATACATATTCAACCAGTAACAATATTTAAAAAAAAAAAAAAAAAAAAAAAAAAAAACGATTTTTTTTTTTTTTCTAAATTTTTTTTCTTTTTTTGTTAAAAGTAAAAAAAAATCGATAACTTTGTTTTAAATTGTCACAAATTTATAGTTCAACCATTCGTTTTAAAGGTATTGACAAGATCTTTCGAAAGATACCCATCTTGAAAATTTACACCCCCCCCGGGAGGTACTCCCCCCCAGGGGCAAAGCGATGCCCCCACATGCACAGAAATTTTTTCCTAGTTAACTATTACTATTATCAATAACTCATATTAATTTTACAATCACAAGTTAAAAATAACTCTCATTATGTACATTTATACGAAATTTTGTCCTATACTGCCATGTTAAAAATTTTGAAAAAATGCGATCACAGCGCCACCTGTTGAGCTATTGATCCCCAAATGTAATCAGCACCACTTTATGTCGGGGACCAACTAAATACCAAGTTTGGTCAAATTTCGTTTAAAAAAAAAAAATAATAATAATAATACGATTTTTTTTCTAAGTTTTTTTTCGTTAAAAGTAAAAAAATCGATAACTTTGTTTCAAATTGTCACAGATTTATAGTTCAACCATTCGTTTTAAAGGTATTGACAAGATCTTTCGAAAGATACCCATCTTGAAAATTTACCCCCCCCCCCCCCCGAGGGGATACTTCCCCCCCAGGGTGGGAACCGGTGCCCCCACATGCACAAAATTTTTTTCGTAGTTAACTACTACTATTATCAATAATTCATATTAATTTTACAATCACAAGTTTAAAATAACGCTCATTATGTACATTTATACGAAATTTTGTCCTATACTGCCATGTTAAAAGTTTACATAAAATGCGATCACAGCGACATCTGCTGGACGATTGATCCCAAAATCTAATCAGACCCTTTCCATATCAGGGTCCAACTATACACCAAGTTTGGTTCAATTTTATTCATCGGTTCGTGAGATACGGTGAAAAATACGAAATTTTGTAATCACAGCGCCACCTGCTGGACGATTGATCCCCAAATCTAATCAGCACCATGCCCCGTCAGGTTCCAACTGTATACCAAGTTTGGTTGAATTTCATTCATTGGTTCGTGAGATACGGTGAAAAATACGAAAATTTGTCCTATACTGCCATGTTAAAAATTTACATAAAATGCGATCACAGCGTCACCTACTGGGCTATTGATCCCCAAATCTAATCAGCACAATGCCCCGCCAGGGTCCAACTATATACCAAGTTTGGTTGAATTTCATTCATTGATTCGTGAGATACGGTGAAAACACTAAACCACAGACACACAGACAGACAGACAGACAGACATTTTCTAAAAACTATCAATTTGTGTTCAGGACATCCCAAAACGTGTAGATCCGTCAAAAAACGGAGGTCGAAAATTTTCGCGAATCCAATACTTTCTCTATATTACATATAGAAGAAAGTAATAATGAATTCAGTTGAAATTTTTTCGCAGTAAATATTTTCTAAAAGCATTGTCTAAATATTAAAAAATCTGGAGTGACTCCACTCGACTTTCCGAACATTGAGTAACTAACAGTTTTGTAGATAAAATAAAGAAAGAGGAATTGCTAAACAAACAAAAGAGAGAAAACCATAATAGAGTGTTTTTTTCTCCATATATCACACGAGGTTTTATTTAACGCTACTGAACTTTGAGCCCTTAGATCATAATGATAAAGAATTTTTCGTTTTGTCCCTGTAAAAATCTATAGATGCTAGATTCACCAAAATGCTTATAGTTAGTGCAACAGTGATTTATAATATTCATACAAATTTTCAGCTCAATTGAATAAGGCGTTTAGATGCTATCGCACTTTTAAAAATTTGGTCTCATAGGCCATAATGATAAAGAATTTTTCTTTGTGTCCCTGTAAAAAAAACTGTAGTGCTAGATTCACCAAAATCTATAAAGTTGGTGCAAATGCGACCTATAACATGTGTACAATTTTTTTGCTCAGATTAATAAGGCGTTTAGACGCTATCACACTTTTAAAAATTTGGCCCCATTGGCCTTAATGATAAAGAATTTTTCTTTGTGTCCCTGTAAAAAAACTATAAGTGCTAGATTCTCCAAAATCTATACAGATTGAGTATTTGTGACCTATAATATGGGTATAAAATTTTTGCTCAATTGAATAAGGCGTTTAGATGCTATCGCACTTTTAAGATTTTGGTCCCATAGGCCATAATGATAAAGAATTTTTCTTTGTGTCCCTGTAAAAAAACTATAAGTGCTAGATTCACCAAAATCTATAGGGTTCGTACTATGGTGACTTACAATATACGTACCAACTTTCAGGTTAATCGAACAAAGCCTTTAGACGCTAGCGTGTTCACAAACATACACACATACACACATACACACATACACACATACACACACACATACATACATCATCGTAAAAATAGTGAAAACGGACTCAGGGGACCTCAAAACGTATAGAAACATCAAAATCTCGAATTCGGATTTTTGACATGATTACAATACTTCCTCACTATAGTGTTCGGAAAGTAAAAAGTACCTGTGTTTAAAAAGCACAAGCAAAAATATTCTTCAATCGTTTAAGTTTATTGCCACATTATTTAGCGTTCGGGATTTTTTTTTTTTTTTTTTTTTTTTACCAACCCTTTTTACTTTTATCACCCTACTACCGTAGGTAATGGGGTATAGCATTCGGTCCAAAAATTCGTCATTGAGTTTTTAACTGATTTACATATTTTAAGGTCTTGGTCGTGTGTGTGTGTGTGGGGGGGGGCAATCTTCTGACTACGATATCTCCGAAACTAATAAAAGTAAAACGTCGAAGCTTCTCAATTGAGTTAGGTCTGATGTACAGATGAGTTTTTTAACTGTTGGTGAAAATTGGGAAACCGGAAGTGGGACATATGAAACAGAAGTAGGAACGTAATCCCGTATCTCAAAAAAGGCTCTAACGATTCCCTACAAAGTTGCTATACAAACACCCTATTGGATGTCCTTTCTCATGTAATAGTTGGTTAGTTCATAAAAATTGATAGGGATCCTGTATAAATAGGCCAATTTGAGGTCTTGTAAGTGCGTTCCTTTAAAAACGGTTGAACTTTTTTTTTTTTTTTTTTTTTGAAACCCGCAATATTAACTCTCTTTTAGATATCCTTGTAGTTGTTGTTTTTCGGTCAATAATCGAGTTTTCCAAATTTTGGTGAATCATCCTGATTAGGTAGATCAGTCCTCTCGGAAATGGGTATTTCAAAAAACGACACTACTGATTTATTTATTTAGTTAGTTAGTTTTTAACTCGCTATGTAAACTCTGTTTATACGTCTTTACACATGTATAGTTTCCTCTTACAGGAAATTTGTTAGGTGTCTAATTTGTTAGACCAATTACATCTTCTGACCACATCCAAAAAATGCATAAAATGCACGTAACAGTGTGTAACGGTAGTCGCACGGTTGTTACACTTCAGATTTTTTTTCCATAAGAAATAATGGAAAATGTGCAGCTTTTAATGTAATTATAAATAAAATTAAAAGCTTATTAAATAAAAGAAAAATTATGATGTATAAATAAAATTAATAACGCCTTTATGAATTAATATTTTTATGTCCATCACGATAGAATAATTCTATTTATTTTATCTTTACTATATTTTACCATACATCATCCTCATTACATTTAACTACTCAATACATTTTACTATAAATATTTCATTATTTTATACCATTATTTATCAAACATTAAAAGTAAATAAATATCATTTTCGTATTTTTAGAAATACTAATGTATTTTTCAGAAACAAACTAAATTAAAAATAAGTAACTTTATCTTATTTTATTTTCTCATGTTATAATATTTTCAACAACACATTTCCAAAATTTTCTTCAAATAATGAAAAAAAAAAAGAAAAAAAAAAAAAAAAAAGATGAAAGGTAAATACCATGCAGTATGAAGATCGTTCATACATCAAGAAAAATCGAAAATAGAAGAAAAACTTCTGAGAGAAAGAATGTATCCGAAAATCATGCAGACACTGATACCAGAAATCCGAAAGTCACGTGCAACGTGACACAAGATATTTTTGTGTCAAATTCCGAATTTTATATAAGTCAAGTGTCACCGCAGGAAACATGCTTGACATATGCTCCTGCTTCGAATAAAGCCCCGGCAGATATCATTTGAGACATTTTTATATTGTAAAGGACAACTTTATTTCACCAGTTGACAAAGATGATTTTAATAATTTCAGGTAAATGAAATATTTTCTAAACTAAATTTATTTTATGTACTTTCAAAACTCTGTAAAGTTAAGTTGTATTTTGAAGTATAAATAAAATACATGTTATATATTATACTGTTTAGATTAAAATTGAATTAAATTTATAAATATTCGTTTATTTGATTGATTTAATTTTGTTGTCATAAATGAAATATCTTCATAGGTTACTATAAAGATTTATTAATTTCGGTTATTAGTACGACAGGACTATTACTTTCAGACAGCGATTTTATGTTATCGCCATTTATACTATTACACCATGATTTCGTTTTTTTTTTTTTTTTTTTTTTTTTTTTTTTTAATTATTATTATTATTATTATTTAGATAATATTTAATTTAGAAAAAGGATGAAGAAATTTAATTTAGAGAAGCAAAGTGGAGAATGAAATAAAACTATACTGGATAATTTAATTTACAGAGATGTCAAATGATGCAAGAAAACTATTTTAGTCATTTTCTTTCTAATAATAAACAGAATGGAAAAATAATAATATTTTGCCTGGAGACTTTTTGTATATTTAAACCAATTAGAAACGTTTTCACTTTTCCCCCCCTCTTGCATTAAGTTAAGAAATATTTGAAATAAAATTGAGAAAAATCGCGCTAAAGCAATGAAATAGTTTAGACCTCTTGGCGAAATCTGAAATTTGCCACCGAAGTAGCTCAGACATTTCGCCAAAATCTTGACATGCGCAATTGCGATAGACAATTTAATTCAACGCCGAAATAACATCAAAAGTTTTAAATATGCCAGGGAGATTATATATTAGCTCTAACTAAAGAAAAAATTTAGCAAATGAATGTAGAATCCGCTGTTAAGGATCGTAATGCACTTATCGCATGCATTTACAAGGAAAAAGATACAAAAAAATATCCTGTCGTACTAAATTAAATTCTGTTTTCTGTAAAATTTCATATCAATTACTTCGAAAACAAAAATAGCTTTCAGATTTTTTTTTTAAAGATTTGTTTAGTAAGTTGGTTGCCAATTTTTAAAAATTATTATCAATTTTATATATTAACCCTTTCAAGGGCGGTGGGTTTTATTATTGCCACCTAATATTAATTCTTAACTGCAAAAATTCATCCCTGAATTATTAAACAGTGTTTTACTTTTTTAACTTATTGGAAAAAATCCATCTATTTCTTTTCTTCTAATTTAGCGTGTAAATTTTGGTGGCTTTCAATATCAGATAATTAAATTGATGAAAGGGTTAAGAATAATTTAATGTTAATTTAAAATATATTCGAAAAAAAATATATATTTTTAATTTGTTTGAATATACGCTTTGTTATGCTTTAGTACTTTTTTTTTTTTTTTTTTTTTTTTTTTTTAAGTATTTACAAAATTGTCAATATTTTAACAAACTTATTTCGTTTAACATTTTTCAATAAAAACATATAATATTGCTACGAAAAAATTCTCACCTTTCTTGTGTGAGAAAGTAGTTCGTAAAGAGACAGGCTGATTCTAGTCGATGAATGCTCTTTATTCAGCATAACTTTCTGGAATCACTACAACAAAACTCTGATTACAACTAATATTCTCGAAACACTCCTACACTACCGTTCTAAAATCTTCGCTAGCTCACGAATAACGTCCAGTCACTTAGAACACAATCTCCAAAGTGCAATTTCTCAAAATAAAGCTCAGAATAGACCTCAGAACAGTTCTGAATCGCAATGATTTCACACACTCTCACAGAGGTCAACTGACTCCTATGACGACACCTTTCACGACAAACTCACTCCTATACCTCTTGACGATGAGGTTTGGCGGTAATTCGATCCAGAATGACATGAAAAGTGGTAGAACGTGGCTTTCATGCATCGGAGAGCATCGAAACTTCGGGAAACCTGAACAACTATTTTTCGACAAATTTGGTCGCCAAGTTATTAGAGTGAATGAACTGCACCTTTATTTTCATTTTGCCAGAAAAACTACTTTCTGTGTAACAGGACAATTGAGGCAGAAAAAATCCAGTTTAACAATATTTAAAAATTAACAATATATCGTCGTTACTTCGTATTCGTGTGTATTAATATATATATATATATATATATATATATATATATATAACGTTTCACAATTAGAACTTCATTTTCAGTACTGTGTGTTTTCAGCCGGAGTGACTCTAATCGAAATCAATTTCACAAGTATTCACGAGAAATTTTTTTGGACAGATGTAACAATATTGCAACAATATTTAATTAATTATTTAATTTATCAAAAATATAAATTTTATACTCTGTAAATATTGCAAAAGCTCCTAAAATAAATTTTCTAATCATTTAAAGGTTATCTAACAATTATGTATAACATTATTGCGATTTAAATACACTCATGTCCAAAAGTTAAGGAATTAACATATTGTTTGTTTATAATAATTTGTGACAATAAATCCCAATCCTGTATTATAGAAGGAGTGGGTCCTTAGCTCCTGGAGGGTTCTGGGAGGTGATTGTGAGCTGTAATTGCTCTGCCCAAAGCACTTTATACTTGTTTTATGGCATTCAGGTCTGGGTATGTGGCTGACCACTCCATACTCTGACTATCTTCGGCTTCAAAATATTCCTCAACTAGCCAAGTGTGAACGCGCATCGTTATCCACAAAAAGAAACTAAAGCCAACGGCGCCTCTGTATACTCTTACACAGAGCTCTAAGATATCAGTCCTATACTTCATAGCAGTTTAGGTGTCTCCCTGAAAGTCGTGAAGGTCTGTACGGCCGTAAAACTTTACGCTGGCCCAGAGCATACCACCACCACCTCCATAGTGATGAAGTTCCATGATGTTAGATGGAGGGTACTGAGTCCGTCGTTCTCCCCATATGTGAATACTTCGAGAATTATTCATAAGGGATAGGAACTTTTAAGTGAAGAGAACATTGGCTCACTGTGTCCTTGTCAAAGATTGATGTTGCCTCCTCCAGTTCAAGAGGTTCTCTTGTGGCCTGCAGTAAGTAGGATGCCACTGGTATCTTGGCATAAAGACCTACATTGTAAACCTTTCTTTAAACAATTTATTTTGAAACTGGGGTATCTTTAGTAGCAGAGAGCTCATTTACGAATTGAATAGCTGTCATCCACTACTGTAAGTTACACTTAAGGTCAAATTATGATCACCCTGTCATGTGGCTACTCTTGAGCACTTTGTAACTGTTCTTCTGGATATTGTTCTGATCTCTTGAAACTGCTCTATAATATGTAAACCACATTTCAGGTGACATTGATCCGTCATTCTACTTCCGCTTGTGACTGATAAACTTCCAATCTCCCAATTGTATTTGAACAACATAACCAAGGAATCGATTATGGTTAGATAATAAAAAAATGCATATTTTCTTTGGCATTTGAAACAATTTTCATTAAAAATGGTTTAGTATGTCTTGAAATATCCACGAAATTGTGTTTGTTTCTTAACTTTGAGCATGAGTGTATAACAGAATATCTGTAAATTTCACAATTCGAAAGTAGAGACAATATCAAAACATAGTTTTAAAAAGTCATAATAACTAGAATTTTGTTAGTTAAAAAATAGGTCGTTGATTACAGTTAAATATGTTATCAAACGCTAAAATTCAATTTTGCAGTCGCTGTACTTTAGCCAGATCCATTCATTTGGTCTATTATATGTCTGTATGTCCCGATGAATATGTGCAAGAATACGCTATATAAAATGCTGTAACAGGTGATGTATTTGTCCATATCATTCTCGAAAATTGAAATAGAAAAGAGTTGTACAAAGAATAAGACTGTGAGCATTTTATTTATATAACAAAATATCCTGCTATACTACCTTGTAGAAAAAAATAAAATTTATTTAATAAAATTATAATAAAAGTAACATACTCATTTAAATTTCTTTTGAAAGTTTGATAAATATTTTTCGAAAATTAAGCATAAGCTGTCCAATATTTTATGTTATTCATTTCAAGAACATGCAAGAGTGTTCTTAAATACTCTGTTTATTGGAAAAAAGAAAGCACTTAAATATTTATTCATCTTAAATTTAATAATTCTCTTTCTAATCTCCTATAACAATAAACGATATCATTCCTTCCACAAAATAGGCAGAAGGAGTCTCGAAAATGCGCGGACGTGCATTAGACTATTTAACTATAACTGAGAATCTTGAACAAGAAAAGTAATTTATACAACTTTAACAATGTTAGTCGCACCATTTAGATTATTTAACTAAATCATACCTGCCTGTAGGGGTTTAATACACTATTGAATTAAAGAAAAGAATTGATTTAGTAAAGTCTTTTTCATTTTTATAGCTTTTATGTGATATATTCAATACTTTTTTTTTTTAGTCGATAATAATGTTTAACCAATTTAAAGATTAGGGAATAAATGAAATTTGCTGATAGTTTTAGAAATTATTAAAAGATTATATCAATGTCTTGTTAGAAAAAAGTTATTTAAGACTTAATTTTACTATTATTATTAAATTTGTTTTTAAATTCATATATATATATATATTATTTAAAGCAGTAGTTTATTGAAATCTTACCTTCATTTTCACACTAAATTTTATGTTCTTTTACGCGTTGCACGAATTATATTCACAAAAATTGATTAATTGATACAAAATTTATGAAAATTTTAATACAATAATCGCTTTATATTTCTTAATACAAAACTATTTTGTTGAGAATTTTGTATTAATATCAATAAGAAAATTATTAATGTATGGAATTTATTTAAATTCAAATAAGTAGTTTTTAATAAATGAAGATAAACAATCACACAAAATACAAATTCAAAAGAGATTTATCGATACAAATTTTGAGTATTTAATTTAATTTAAAATCGAAATTAAAACCAGAGCATTCATAATTATGATGTAGAGCTCCTTGCATACATTTCCCGCGAATCATTCTGAATTTCTCAAGCCCTTAATTCTCATTGACATATAAGAGAATGAATAATGATTTAATAAAAATGAATTTTTTTTTTTTTTTTTTTTGTTTAGTGTTGTGTAAAAATTTAAAACATTTTAAAATCCTCGTCTTTTTCACTAGTAGAATCTTGCCATACATTTTTACTTTCTTCTATATTTATATATAGAGAAAGTATTGGATTCGTGAAAATTTTCGAACTCCAGTTTTCGATGGATTTACACGTTTTGGGATGTCCTGAACACGATTTGACTGTTTTTAGAAAATGCGTGTCTGTGTATGTGTATCACAAATTTTGTGGACACTGTATCTCATGAGCCAATGAATGAAATTTAACCAAACCTGGTATTTTGTTGGACCCTGACATAAACTGGTGCTGATTAGACTTGGGGATCATTCGATCAACAGGTGGTGCTGTGATCGCATTTTTTTTTTTTTTTTTTTTTTTTTTTTTTTTTTTTTTAACATGGGAGTATAGGGCAAAATTTCGTATAAATGTACATAATGAGAGTTATTTTAATCATGTGATTGTAAAATTAATATGAAATATTGATAATAGTAGTAGTTAACTAGGGAAAAAAAATGTGCATGTGGGGGGCATCGCTTCCCCCCAGGGGAGTAAGTTTACAATATGGGTATCTTTCGAAAGATCTCGTCAATACCTTTAAAACGAATGGTTGAACTATAGATCTGTGATAATTTAAAACAAAGTTATCGATTTTTTTTTTTTTTTTTTACTTTTAACGAAAAAAAAAAAAACTTAGAAACTTTCTTTTGATTTGGAAAAAATTGACATCTTTCGTCATTTAGTGATATAATTCTGTCAGATAAAAATCGTCTGCATTTATAATGGAAAATAATTTGATAATTTAAAAAACTATTTGTAATGAATAAATTTTATGTAAAACCATATATAGAAGGAAGTCGTGTGGTGGCCACATCATACTAGTTTAGATTAAACATTTGTATTTATCTCTCTAATTTTACTTTCTTCTACATGTATATATAGAGAAAGAAATGGATTCGTGAAAATTTTTAATTCCCATTTTCGATGGATTTGCACGTTTTGGGATATCCTGAACACAATTTGACTGATTTTAGAAAATGTCTGTCTGTCAGTCTGTGTGTGTGTGTATCACAAATATTTTGGACGCTGTATCTCACGAACCAATGAACAAAACTTAACAAAACTTGGTAGTTAGTTGGGCCCTGACACATTAACTGGTGCTGATTAGATTTAGGGATCAATCGCTCAACAGGTGGCATGTCAAAGCATTTTTTCTAAATTTTTAACATGGCGGTATAAGACAAAATTTCGTATAAATGTGCATAATGAGATTTATTTTTAATGTGTGATTGTGAAATTAATATGAATTATTGATAATAGTAGTATTAAACTAGGGAAAAATTGGATGTGGGAGCATCCCTTCCCCTACTGAGGGGGGGGGGGAGTAAGTTTTCAATATGGGTATCTTTAGAAAGATCTCGTCAGTGCCTTTAAAACGAATGGTTGAACTATAGATCTCTGATAACTTAAAGCAAAGTTATCGATTGTTTTTATTTTTTTACGAAAAAAAAAAAAAAAAATCGCATTTTTTCAGATAATTGAAAAAAATTTATTTTCTTTCTGCATTTAGTGATATAATTTTGTCAGATAAAAATCGTCTGCATTTATAACGGAAAATAATTTAATACATTAATAAATAATTTGAATTGGACGAATTTTGTGTACAATTATATAGAAGAAAGTCATGTGGTGGCCACATCATACTAGTTTAACATAATATTCTAACTGTGATTTAGTACACACATCTGTTTATTTTTAAATAAAAAGTAGTTGTTTTAAATTAACAATAACATACGATTTCTTTAAAACCAAACAACTAGTGTTTCCAATATTGTATTTTGTTACAGTATTCTGGTTATCCACATTTCTAGGAGAGAAAATAAAGTTAAGTATTTTAATCGATCCATCTTTAACATTAATTGGTCCTTTCATTTTCACGTTTATGTACAGCATATTAGAATTAATTGAATTTAAAAATATTTATGTTTATTATTGTTGATTTCATTACGTATGTTGTGCTAAAGGTTTAAATTATTTTATAATATATATATATATATATTAAATATACCATATGTTACTATATAATTAATTTCGTGTATGTTGCAAAAGTTTCTACAATCATTTAGTATCCAAATGATATAAAATTATTATGAAACAAATATTGTGGAAAAGATAAAGATGTAATTAGGAAAAGCCTATCCAAATTCAGATTAAAAATATTTTGGCATACAAGGGAGAATTTTAAACACAAGATAAAAATATTTTAAGATTGTGTTTTAAAATAAATTACTTTTTTTTTTTTCTCTTACACTTAATGTGGCATAGTTTTAATTATCAGTAAAGGAAATATTGTTGTAATCCTTCTGGAACATATACCACACTTAACAACGGGGCGAACACAGTTTTTTTGCGTTACCGCTAAAATAATATCTTCGTTATGGTGTGAATACTCTAGTTATTTCAAATAACAATTCAATTTGAGAAATAGTTTACCATTAATAACATTTTACGTATACACAAAACTGGTTACATATCTGCTTAATGTTCATTTCCATTCTTATATACAGTGTTTAAATGTATAACTTATATTATTTGTTATGTGTATTTATTATAATGGAGACTGGGGCTAGTTGGCACAGATTTCGTGTTTTAATTTTCTTTTTCTTTCCCTTTTCCTTTTTTACTTCCATTACCCGACTACCGTAGGTAATGAAAATATTGTATTCGATTCGAAAATTCGATATCCAGTTTTCACCCGATTTACACGTTTTAAGGTCTCCTGAGTCCAAAAAATTAGTTTTTGGCAATTGCTCAGTGTGTATGTGTGTATGTATGTGTGTGGGGATACTTCTGATTATCATATCTCTAAAACCAATAAAGATAGAACTACGAAACTAGAGAATTGAGTCAGGTCTAGTGTACAGATGAATTTTCTAAATTTTGGTGAAAATTCGAAACCAGAAGTGAGACATCGGAAATCGGAAGTGGTTGCGTAAGTCTGTATCTCAAGAACGGCTCTAACGATTTTCTTCTAAGTATCTATATAAACACTCTATTAGATGTCCTTTCGAATGATATAGTTAGTTAGTTCAGTAATAATGATAGACATCCTGTATAAATAGTTCAATTTCAGGCCTCGCAAGTGTGTTGCTTTAAAAATGGCTGCACGGATTTTTTCAAACTTGCCATATTAACTGCCTTTTAAATATCCTTTTGTATATAATTATTGTTTTCCTGTCAATAATTGAGTATGCCAAGTTTTGACAAAAGTCAGTATCTTGAAAACGGCTCTACTGATTTTCTTGAAAATTGTTACATAAATCCATTTTAGATATCCTTTGTTATGTACTACGTGGTTATTAAAGGAAAATTAACAGTCATCCTGATTATGTAGATCAGTTTTAGATCTCGGAAATTAATGTTTCGAAAAATGGCTAAACCGATTTTTTCTTCTTACTAATTTTAAATTCGCTACGTAAATCTATTTTATATATCTTTACATGTGTATAAGCTTTCTCTTACCAGAAAAATTTTAGGTGTCTAATTTAGTAGGTCAATTTTATGTCTTCTGATCATATTATCTCCAAAAAATGCATATAATACATGTAATAGTTAATAAAGGAAGTCGTATAGTTGTTTTACACCAGATTTTTTATTCTATTTTTTGTATATGTATGTATATGTGTGTGTAATACTAATACAAAAAGAAATTCTTATAAAGGCATCGGAAGGCTAAACTCTTCGGCTATAAAGTCTTTAAAACTCATCAATTAAATATTTATTTAATCGATTCCCCAAACACTTTTTCTAAGAGCTAGAAACTATGACAACTGACCCCAGTACGGAGTTAGTCGTATACTCAGAGGAGTGAGTTGGCATAATGTTATATGGATAAGAATAGTTAAGCAGAACACAAAAAATTTCAAGAAAAAACATTTTATTTTGCGGAAATTTTTTATTTTAATAATATTTGACTAAAAGTTTCTGCTTAAATGCATAAACAAATAACGACTTCGTCAAGTAAAATAAATTTTTCTTAGTATCACATCTATCTATCATTATTTAAATAGAATTAACTCAATACTTTAAATCAACCATGAATGTAAAATCTGTGCGGAGGTTTAATTGAACATGTGGATTCAGTTTTTGTATTTTTTTACTTTGGTCGAACAAAATTAAATCATTTTCGTCTGATCAAATTTTTTACCTTTTTTTTTTTTTGACTGTGATGAACACATAAATTTCCTTATTACCGGTTTTGTAAATTTTTCTAAGGTACTCACGGGATTGATATTTCACTGAAATAAAGTCATTTATTTTGTATACAAGATTATCAGGAAGCTATTGTTTTTAAGGAGGATTCGTTGTTGTCACGCCTTCTTTTGATATTCTCCGGGAACTGTCCAATGAAAACCATCATCTCACCAGGAAGCTAAAAAAGAAAACTATCTTTGACAGGTTCTTCAACATTTGAACTATCATTAACTAAAATCAAGCTATTTCATAGCTATGCCAATTGACTCCATATCTAACTATGCCATCTAGCTCCACAAATATACACAACAGAAGATGGATACTACGGAATTCTAAACTTTAGAAGCAAAAGATTGTGATAGATGCATGCGACCGCACTTAACCACACTTTCGAAAATCGTCATAAGCAGTGCCATAATTTTATCTACAGCTTCAAGAGACAATAAAAAAAAAAAAAAAAAAAAAAAAAGAACGCGAAGAAAATATTTATTCATCAGTAATAAAAATTATGAAACGGAGATTTCTCCTTTATGTCGCTTTCAAGCAGATTGAACTTACGATGGGTAATGTATAGTCAGAAACCTCCCCCACCACACACGCACACACACACACTCACCTAATTTCGCCGTAAATTATCGTAGAAGCATGCGGCTGGTACCTATCGTTCTGTAATAACGTCTAGGTTTTAATGGTATAGTTAAATTTTGCTTAAGGTGTCATCTACATATCAAAACAGGCATAAACTTCATTTTTTTAATTGAGAATTCCTATTTTTGACCTCATATTCAGATTTCTGAGATCAAGGCGGTTTGGAAAATCTACCGATTTATACACTGTAAATCAATTCTAAATGGAGTTACACATGAAAATGTATTAGGGGTTCGTCTATACATTTAGAAAATATAAATCGTGATCTACCACACAATAGACATTACTTATTAAGTTTCACACCGGAAAAATGTACAGAAATGTTAATTATAAATAAAAAAAAAAAAAAAAAAAAAAAAAAAAAAAAAAAAAAAAAACACAAAATAGTTTGCAGAACGCTTTGTGTTACTTTATAAATTAAAAGGTTTCTACTGGTTTATATATCTGTACTGATAAGTATAAAGGATTTAAGTCCAAAAATGTCGATTTTGAGTTAAGTATACAGTCAGACTCAGAAATAAATTCTCTGTCGATTGGTATAAAGGATTCAAATCCATGTCATTTAGTCTTTGAGAAAATCCATTGGTAAAAAAAGATTCAAGTAAGAAATTTAGCATTAATCTTTGGTATAAAATATTTAATTAAATTTTTCCCTTTATTAAATGAAGATTGACAATCACTGAATGGTATAAAGCATATAAACCAACATAATCCCTTTTTCCTAATAGATTCTGTTCATTAGTTTTGAGTTAGTTTAACTTTATTTTTCGTCTCCTGAAAAATCAAGAATATGGACTTAAATCCTTAAATACATCACTTTAAACGACACAGATTAAATAGCTTTAGTCATATGAACCCTAGAATGTTGAATTACAAAATCCAGATACCAAGATAAAAGAATAATAGTAATAATGATAATAATATTAATAGCGGTAAAAATAATAATAATAATATTTAAGAAAAATAATTATCTACTTCTGTTGGGTATATTTTTATTTTATACATTAAGCACGGCATGAAAGTGTTACCATAATGTTTTACATTTAATTTTAGGCGTACAAACCAACAATATATAATATACAAAAATATAGATAACAAAATTTAACCCCTTAACGCGCGTTGTCCTTGCTGCGAGGACGCAAAATTTAAGATCCAGCTGCAAAAACTCATCCCGGAAATTTTATAGCAAAAATTTACGTTTATAACATAGCAAAAAATGCCGGTTTTTTTAACCTTAAAATTTAAAATTTCTTTTAATTTAATTTAGTTCATGAATTCCGGTGGCAGTATAATTTAAATGGTCCAAATTGTCTTGCGCCGCAAAGGGTTAAGCTAGAATCTGAGAAATGATATTTAACACTTTCGCGACCGCTGACGTAGATCCACATCATTGGAAATCTGTAAGTCCTCCAGTGGGCGTTTCTTTCACAATTTGTATGTTTCTTAAGAAAATTCCTTTTATTCATATTTATATAAACAAAATAGTATGAATACAAACATTTTCACTAGAAAAAGTATAATTATTATGCATATTCATATGTAAAATAAATATGGATATAGAAAACCTCGTACAGACATAATGTAGTTTGAATGAATAACGCCCACAGGCGGAACAGACTATCTAAAAGACTAAAACATGCGGTCGCCAAAGTGTTTAATGTTCAATGAAAGGGAGATACTTATAATACTAATCCCATCGAACCTGATTTTGAAAATGCCAGGATAATTTATAGTACTAACAATAGAAACCAAGCTCTACTCTATGAATCTTTTGAAATTATTAAAAGGAAATCCGAAATTTGTAATGAATCATTATCCATAAACCTCCCTCAATTTGGCTTCATTTCTTAAACTTAAAATAATTTATGATAACCCTGCTATTGTTTGTTCTGGCAACCCCGCAGTGTGATACTTTGGCTCCGTTTTATTAAGTGTTTTATTCTTCTTGTAATGGTCATGATTATGATTTATTTAAGTGATTTTTAACTCATTTTTAAAATGTATATAGTGTATTTTTATAATTTATGTAATCACCTATTAATTTCTTTGAGAATTGTATTTATTGTATCATAGAATGGCTTAAATTGTCTATGTTTATATTAGGTGTACCGGAAAGTTCTGTCGTTTTGAATTAAAATACTGACATCGGAAATTTATCCTGGATAAAATTTAAGATATTTTTAGGTAACTTATAAGATGGTTATTTGTAATGTACCATGTAAACACTGTTAAACAAAAATTTCCGGTTTCATTTTATTAATTCAAAACGACGTAACTTTCCGGTGCACCTAATAGTTTTTAAACATCATTTTTCCCTGAAGATGGTTAAAGATATGTCTTAACCGAAACGTCGGAATAAAGTTTTTTAAAATTAAAATTATGTGATATGCTGAAAGTATATTTTATTACTATATCATAATTATTAACAGCATATATAAAAGTGGAATAAATATTTCTGAGGAGATACTGTTCAAAATCATTTCTATTTAGAGTAATACGTCACGTCTTTATACGTTTCTCTAATACATGAAATTATTTCACAAATTCATGATAAGATAACTGCAACTTTGTCATCAACAATCGAAACGGTAAATTTCACTCCTTTATATATGATAGAGTTCTATAAAGAGTCAAACAAACTAAAATTAAGGAAACAAAAAACATTTTTTTAAAGTATAGAATTGTTTCAGATAAAAGCCAGAGGGTTGGGTTTATTATACTTTTGGAATGCTATCAAAATTTCCCGCCTGCAATGCGTTAATTTTACGAAAATGGGTTAATATGTATAGTAAACATCGAAACCTTACTTAGAAACCAATAAAAAATAAAACTAAACAACAAAATAAAATAAAATAAAATTTTTCTGTCTTGGACTGAATGAGCATAAATTGGTCTGATAAAGTATGTCCTACATAAAACGGTTTCCTATTGCCCAGAACAAATATTTCCCGCTCTACAGTCGTCTACTGTACTTGAATTCTTAATTTTAAATGTTAAAAATCTATATCTTTAAAAGTAATAAGACATATTACTTAAATTTAAATTCTTTTTCCATAATAAATGTGACGCCAGTTTTAAGCCGTGATTAAAATAATCGAAAATAAATAATATTGCGCTTTGTTTCAATAATAGATTTTAAAAACTTGAAGGAAAAGAAAATTCCACTATATTATTCAGTATTAAAAAAACATCTAATAAAAATTTAATATTTTATTATGTTACGTCATGCGATAAAATTTAAATAACATTAGCTTACAAACGGTATAGTAAACGAATGCGAAAATGTCACAACAAGATTAAAACAGAAAATTTGTTTAAAAAATCTGATAAAAATTAATAAAAATTAATTGTATTAAAAAAAAAAAAGGGAGGAAAAATAGTGTTCACACATAATTATCATTTTACCGCGTTTTCTAAATCATGATATAGAACTTGAGATGCACGAATCCTAGAATATTCAAGTTAAAAACAAAAGACAAAATGGATAAAATAGAATTTTAGCAGTGAGAAACTAGAAAAAGTTATGTAATATTTAAAAACAAAGACTTAGCATTTCAGAATACTCCTTAACTCCTTTTTGCAACGGAAGCCACGCCTTTTCACAATTTTTCTAAAACTTTACATTATAAAACAAAATTATTTTACATACTTCCAATTAAATCATTTAAATTTTGTCTTCAGCATTCGATGTAGTAAATGCCATTGACTATGCATACCAGCGTCCCATATAGAGTCATATACGAGTATGCAAACTATTTTTTTAATATTGTTTCCGAAATATAGAGGCGGGGCTACATTTCTTTTGGAATTCTTTCACCATCTCTCGCTTGCATTGCGATAATTTTATAAAAAATAAACCAATTTATATCATAAACATTGAAATGTTGCTTAGAAAACAATTAGAATAACATAAAGGTAAATTAAAATAGTTTTTCGTCAAAATATATTTACTCACAGAGGATACACATTATAATAAGTGGCGTCCTCTAACAACAGTAAAAATGAAATATCATATCACTGTAACTCAAAAAATAATGTTAGGAACGAGCTGTAAATTTGGAAACCCATGTTTTTGATGATGCCCGTTCCATTCATAAAAAATTAACGTAGGTCTTACTTCATAATTTTTTCTCATATTTCATACTTTTCCTAAAAACATCCGGCATAATATACAATGCTTAGGCATTTTATAGAATGCCGGCGTTTTATACTTTGCCGGTAACATGTATATTTTAGATAGAGCCAAGTACATTGTGTGACAGAGTGTTTTCAATGATTGTTAAATACATTTTTTTTTTTTCAGACATAGAATATTTTATAATACATTGCTTTTAAAGTTATATAAATAAAGAGAAATGTATGTGTGTGTATCTGCCTGCTCTCTGGTGCTCACACTACCGATCGCAGAGCTACAAAAGTTAGCAGATGGGTACCTGAAACCCTGCAGGTGTGCACCTCATCGAGATTTTTTTGAATTTCCAATTTGAATTCTTTCAATTTTTTTCTTTTCTATTTTAAACCTTGGTTTCTATGTTTCATTTTTCTAAAATTTATTCTTTGATTTTAATCGTCTGCGTATATTAGCAAAGGCTATTACGCTATTTATTTTTTATTTATTTAATTAATTCGAAAGCGAAATCTTTTCTTCTTTTTTTAGTTCATTATATTTATTGAAAATAAAATGGTAATTCAGTAAAAAAAAAAAAAAAGTATATTAAATTTTAAATTTAAAAACGTATTTATGACAGCTATGTTTATGTATATTTTTTATAATATAACAACTTTTTATTTTTCTCATTTTTAATTAATTCCTTTCAAAAAATATTTTTTTATATATTTATTTATAGTATTTATCGGGAAAAAAATGGTATTATATAGTAGAAATGACTAAACTGATTAAAATATAAGTTTAATTAAAATTTGTTTTTTTTTTATTTATTTAAATTCTATTTATGAAAATATACTTTTTACTTTATTTATTATATTGTTCGGAATCAAATCGTAATATAATGCAAAGAGAAAATACATGGTTCAAAAACTAAAATATTTAATAGATGCTGAGATACAGTCATCTTTAAAATTGTAGTTCTTAAATAATAGCAGATCCATCTGTCATCGATAAATACCCAAATTGAAGTGCCTGGGAAAAACCTTTCTGCAGGCAGTGGGAACCTGGACCTGATGCTTTGCGAACGGAAAAAGAGCTGCGGTAGGCAGCGGGTACCCGAATCGAGGTTCAGAGCGTTTCAATATAGGTATTTTTTTTTCTTTTAGTTTTTAATTATAATGTGAAATAAAAAATAAATAGTAATTCAATTCTTTTTAAAATTCATTTAAATATAGTGACCAGCGAAGCGGGCGTAGCCTGCTAGTATTTCATAAAATTAAATTTTGAAATATAAACGTATTTACCGCCTGTATTTATAAAAATAAATCACAATTTTTTGCTTTAATGTTTTCAAAAGAATGAATCTCTTTGACAAACGTTAAAAGAGAAAGAAAAAACTTTTGATATAAATCTAACTTTACCACATAATTTACCTTTGACATTAACAAATATCAAATAGCTCTTCTTTTTTAAAAAAATTTTCAGAAAGAAAACTCTTTGAGATTGTAATTATCTGAACACATAACCAATTCTGTTCTTTGTGATAAGAGATCTCAAACTTTTGAAAGATCTAGTTATGGCTTTAAAATGCATTCAAATATGCAGTTTACATCCCGTAAAACTGAACAATGGAAGACATTATGGAACTTTAATGATCTGCAATTCGTCACTTAGATAAAACAAGAAATATCTTTTTTTTTTTTTTTTTTTTTTTTTTTTTGCTTTTTCGGTAGCTTATACAGTATTTTACATTTTAATGTTTTCTTTTCTTTTTCTTTTATCCTTATTTTTTTATCGATTACACTGTTTTTAATATCTCGAAATTCGTCAAAATTAGCTGTGCAAATAAAAAATAAAAAATAAATAAATATATATATATTTAATTTAAAAGGTATTATGAAAATTAAATTTAATTTATTATGCATGCTTATTTTATTACTTTTACCTATTTCAAAAATAAACAAATAAATAATTAATTAAATTAAAACTAAAAATTATTTTCAATATTTTATGAACATTGCTTTTTTCAAATGACTACGGCTAAATATGATATGCGACTAAAATTGTATTTTCCTTTGAACAATATATAACTTATAACTTACACTTACCTTTTTAATTATAAAGGAAATTATGATAGAAGTTAGAGAATTTTGATAATTTCGTAATAACTTTAACCTTTTATATAAAATCTATACTTAATCTTTTTTAAAAACAACTATATTCATGCTTTATAAAAATAACTATTCTTTCTCCCACTTTCCCAACGACGTGTACCACCGGCGGCACACAGCTAGTTCGAGCACGTGAGAAAATCATAATAATAACAACAATAATAATAATAGAATCTCAAAATGCATGGAATTTGAATACACTGGAATTACTATATGATAGCAAAAAATAAAAGAGAAAAGATATATATAAAATGAATTGAACTTGTATTTTCATTTTGCAAATCCTGCTTTTAAAAATGAAGAAAAATAATAATAAAATTTCCTAATACGGCAGTAAATAATTTAAATATGTTTTATTTTATATTTGAAAGTCTATAAAATCCAAAACGAGAACTATCATTGTTGCGAAATTTAGAGACTTTTTTTTTTTTTTTTTTATGTAATTCGTATCACTAAATTTCAATTGCAGCAGTTGCCTAATTACTTTGAATATTAATCGACTGTTAGTGTTACATATATCAAATATCATTCCTCAAACTTATTGGTGAACATTAAATAAAAAAGTCCTTAAATTTGTCAACATTGATTTATAATCATTTGAACAATTTTTCATCTTAACACTTTTCTTACGACATCTGACGTGAATTCACGTCATTCGAAAATCTGTAACTCCACCAGTGGGCGTTTCTTTAGGTTACATAGGTAACATTATTGCTTAACAATACACCCAATATTCACATTTATACAATCAATACATTACGGATGCAAATACTTCGACTAGAAAGAGTATAACTATACTGTATATCCATTTATAATATAAATATGAATGCAGAAAAGATTCATCTAAAATAATGTAATATATAAGAAAACGCCCACAGGTGAAGCTAACTGCGAATAAGACAAAAACATGCGGTCGAGAAAATTTTAAGGGGACATACGACCTTTAGAACATCAAAAAACATCGATTTAATTATAGTTCTGTTTTTAAGTAAATTATTGTAACTAATCTTCATTGGGCATGTCTAATTGCTACCTATAAGCTTATTATGCATTTTGGAATATAATTTAAATTCTGTGGTGAATTATTTAACAATTTATGCGTTGAATTATATATATATATATATATATATATATATATATATATATATATATATATATATTCACCTTGCGCACAGGATATCTCTGAAACTATTTTGTACTTTTCTTGAAATTTTCACAGATTATGTAACATATCAGATCCTTCAAACTGAACCTAAATTTCTTCAAACTTAGGTTAAAAATATATTTAAATAATCTGGTGTGTCACTCACACGACTTTCTCTTACCCTGAAATTTAATACTATAAATACAGCTTGCAGATTAATAGGTAAGATAACGAGTACTGTTATGTAAACCTATGTTAAACAATTCATATTAGGCTTCTGAAGAGTTTTATATGATAATTAGTTCTGTGTGAGGGGGGCTACCGCCCCCCTCAACCCCCCGTTTCATTAATGCACCTGCATTTATATAGAATTTAATTCGGTTATTAAAAAATAATTCTCTTTTTAAAAAATAATTTATTAAAATAATTATTAAAAAAATTATCTTTTATGATAAGGCAGACGATTTCCATATTAGAGAAGAAGTATAACACCAAATGTCCAAAAAAAGTCCATTTTATTCTCAATATTAAAAAAAAAAGTACGATTTTTTTTCTTAGTTTTTTTTCGTTAAAAGTAAAAAAAATCGATAACTTTGCTTTAAATTATCGCAGATCGATGGTTCAACCATTCGTTTTAAAGGTATTGGCGAGCTCTTTTGAAAGATACCCATCATGAAAATTTACTCCCCTCAAGGGGGGACTTCCCCCCCAGGGGGGAGGCGAGGCTCCTACATACACAATTTTTTTTTCCCAGTTAACTATCTCTATTACAAAAAATATATATTCGTTTCGTTTGGTTTAGTACAGTCTATAGACGTTAAACTCTACTTTCCTGCAATTTCCCCCATAGACGTAATGTATTAGAATTCTCTTGATTGTCCCTGTACACGAACCATTTGCTTGATCTTAACGAAAAGCTTACTGTAGCGTCCCTATATGATACACATTTAGAATACCAAGTTTGAACTTTCTGCCATAATTTGTTCTTGAGATATGCTGATAACAGACAGACACACACGCACAGACATACACACAGAAAATTTGCTAAAAACATGATATTCGTATTCAGGGGACCTCAAAACGTGTAAATATAACAAAATCTCGCGCTCGAAAATTTGACCCCAAAACAATACTTTCTCTAACTTATGGGTAAGAGAAAGTAAAAAAGTTTAAAAGTCATTTATTTTTTAATAAAATCTGAAGTATCACCTGTATGAAAAATAGGGGAGGGGGATACAAATTTAGATTCAGTTTGAAGGATCTGATATGTTACATAATTTGTGAAAATTTCAAGAAAAACATTGAATAGTTTTAGAGATATCCTGCGCGCAAACAAAAAACACATTTATTATTAACACATAAATTATTAAATATTTCACCACAGAATTTAATTTGTATTCCAAAATACATAATAAACTTCTAGGTAACAATCAGACATGCCAATGAAGCTTAGTTAACAATAATTTACTTAAAAAAAAGACTATAATTAAATTGATGTTTTTTGAAGTTCTAAGGGTAGTATATCCCCTTAATAAGAACTTTTTTGTTTCCCATTAAAACGAAAATAAAATCTTCACAATTTATTTAAAAAAAGACACCTTCCAAATTGCTTAATAAACAAGCATTCTATAACTTATTTACAACATTCGGCAGCAAAATTATTGAAGAACAACGCACCCACACTTTTCATGCATGTTTTTTTAGTTTAATCGCTAATTTTTATCATCAACTTACTTTTTTATTAACAGCATAAGACTAAGATCATGACTCGACAAATATTTACTTAACAAAAAAATACTAGGTCCCCATATTTTAAATAGGAATTATTGCTAGTGCTTCAATAATTTTGCCGCCGATTGTAAATTTATCACTAAAAAGAAATGACTTATTCCCAGACTACCGCCAATCGCTCACTGCGTAGCTCTAGTTTGACGTAAAACCCTTTCAACCTCAACCATGGTAAGAGCAAATTTTCTTCTTTTAGAAATCAAATGATTACAGAAACCCCAATAAATGAATGGAATAATTTCTCTCAGTCGCTGTGGTGCTTCATCATAGATATATAATAATACACGATAGAACACACGTTTTTCAGTTTCGATTAAAAAAATCAACGAGTGCTGAGTATAGCAGAGGGCTGAAACCTGATTGATTAGCATTATGTTGGCACAATTTTTGAATCGTGTCGTCTCTCTGATGCATTGTATAAACCAGTAAACAAGTGAAAGCCAAACAGTGATAAATAAGCCAATGGTGGACACATTTCTTAAAAAGATATGGTATCCCGATTCAGATGTGGCAATTCGCTAGAATACAGTCGGCAGCAAAAGTATCCGAGCACTAGCAAAAGTTTCTATTAAAAAAAAAAAAAAAACACTTAATACTGTTTTGTTAAATAAATCCTTGTCGAATCGTGTTCGTAGACTCACTAAGAACAGGATTCGACAAGGATTTATTTAACAAAGCTGTATTAAATGTAATTTATTTACACAGGAATTTTTGCCAGAGCTAGTATACTTTTGCTGCGTACTGTAGAACTTTATGCACTTAATTATTGATATACGCCATCTCCCTTGATAAGTAGACTCTGTTCTTCATCATAGACCAATAGAACATGTAAGGAGCTACAATTGCAAGAACTGGACACTTTTGCTAGAACATTTTGTCAAATACATCCAGAACCTCTGTCCTAAGAATCAACATTAAAAAAAAAAAAAGTATTTAAAAAAGCACCAAAGTGAACGTGTTAAAGCATCATTAGATTAAAAATACATGTGAAATATAATTTATGGGAGGAATATCGAAGGTACTTATAGGAATCAAATGCATAAATTTCACTTTGATCTCACTACATGGCACTAGACCCTACATAACTCAATTTATGTTCAAGAAGGGATTTAAAGCATGCTACCGCTTCTTCAGATTTATCATTTCTCATAATCTTCATATGTGTTATAATTGATTTGCATGGCATCTCAAGAACCTATCACTAAATTTACAAAAAATATGATGATGGTAAAAAATAAATACTTTTTATTTATTCATTATTATTATTATTTACTAGTCTGCTCTTACATATGTATATATACAGTGGTAGAAATTAAGAAAATTAAGTCACTGGTCCGCAGAAGCAATAATTTTAAGATTTTACTAATCCGTACTTACTTTCACTGGACCATTCACACATTCCATAATATTTTTAAAAATATTTAAAAATTTGTAAAATTTTAATAATATGATAATTTTCGGTAAATCAATTAAAAAATACAAATAAACTCATATATAAATCAAAAACTTTTTCGGTTTGATAAACGATCTAAATGTGACGTATTTAACGTAAAATATTATATTATGTATTAAAAGTTTAAAAAAAAAATGTTCTTCAAGTGAAATTAAATGAAAAATTACTGAGAATAGATCATATTGACAATTATAATGATGTATGCTATACTTACTATTGTCATATCATGCAATTCTATGATAAATTTACAGGCAATTTTAGAAAAAAAAAAAAATAACAAATAACATTTTGAAAAGCTTCACTCGTCAGGTGGACCACTAAAATGTATATTTTACTTGTCCGTTCAATGTCTTTGTAGTCCCGGACACCAGACAAACGGACTACTGTTACTTTCGAACCATATATATATATATATATATATATTGTTTATGTGTTGCATCCTTTCGGAGGCATACTATTGTAACAATCGCAGCTATCGTAGATCACAAGTCGGATCGTATACTCCGCAGCAAAAGTATCCGAGCACTAGCAATAATCCCTGTCTAAACTACTATGTTGTGGCCACCACAAGACTTTCTTCTATATTTACCTATACATATTCAATCAGTAACAATATTTAAAAAAAAAAAAAAAAAAAAAAAAAAAAAAAAAAAAGTACGATTTTTTTTTCTGTTTTTTTTTTTTTTTTTTTTTTTTTTTGTTAAAAGTGAAAAAAATCGATAACTTTGTTTTAAATTATCACAGATTTATAGTTCAACCATTCGTTTTAAAGGTATTGACGAGACCTTTCGAAAGATACCCATCTTGAAAATTTATCCCCCCCGGGGGGGTACTTACCCCCCAGGGGGGGGGAAGCGATGCCCCCCCATGCAGAAATTTTTTTTCCTAGTTACATACTACTATTATCAATAATTCATATTAATTTTACAATCACAAGTTTAAAACAACTCTAATTATGCACATTTATACGAATTTTTGTCCTATGCTGCCATGTTAAAAATTTAGATAAAATGCTATCACAGCGCCACCTGTTGAGCTATTGATCCCCAAACATAATCAGCACCAGTTTATGTCGCGGACCAACTAAATACCAAGTTTGGTTAAATTTCGTTAAAAAAAAAAAAAAAAAATTGCGATATTTTTCTGTTTTTTTTTGTTAAAAGTAAAAAAAATCGATAACTTTGGTTTAAATTATCACAGATTTATCGTTCAACCATTCGTTTTAAAGGTATTGACGAGATCTTTCGAAAGATACCCATCTTGAAATTTTGCCCCCCCGGGTGGGAACTTCCCCCCCCGGTGGGGGGGCAACCGATGCCCCCACATGCACAAAAATTTTTTCCTAGTTAACTACTACTATTATCAACCTGATCTTTCGAAAGATACCCAATGTGAAAATTTACCCCCCCTGGGGGGGTATTTTTCCCCTAGGGGGGGGGAAGCGATGCCCCCCCATGCAGAAAATTTTTTTCCTAGTTACATACTACTATTATCAATAATTCATATTAATTTTACAATCACAAGTTTAAAACAACTCTAATTATGCACATTTATACGAATTTTTGTTCTATTCTGCCATGTTAAAAATTTAGATAAAATGCTATTACAGCGCCACCTGTTGAGCTATTGATCCCCAAACATAATCAGCACCAGTTTATGTCGGGGACCAACTAAATACCAAGTTTGGTTAAATTTCGTTAAAAAAAAAAAAAAAAAAAAAAAAATTGCGATATTTTTCTGTTTTTTTTTGTTAAAAGTAAAAAAAATCGATAACTTTGGTTTAAATTATCACAGATTTATCGTTCAACCATTCGTTTTAAAGGTATTGACGAGATCTTTCGAAAGATACCCATCTTGAAATTTCCCCCCCCCGGTGGGGGGGCAACCGATGCCCCCACATGCACAAAAATTTTTTCCTAGTTAACTACTACTATTATCAACCTGATCTTTCGAAAGATACCCAATGTGAAAATTTACCCCCCCTGGGGGGGTATTTTTCCCCTAGGGGGGGGAAGCGATGCCCCCCCATGCAGAAAATTTTTTCCCTAGTTACATACTACTATTATCAATAATTCATATTAATTTTACAATCACAAGTTTAAAACAACTCTAATTATGCACATTTATACGAATTTTTGTCCTATGCTGCCATGTTAAAAATTTAGATAAAATGCTATTACAGCGCCACCTGTTGAGCTATTGATCCCCAAACATAATCAGCACCAGTTTATGTCGGGGACCAACTAAATACCAAGTTTGGTTAAATTTCGTTAAAAAAAAAAAAAAAAAAAAAAAAAATTGCGATATTTTTCTGTTTTTTTTTTGTTAAAAGTAAAAAAAATCGATAACTTTGGTTTAAATTATCACAGATTTATCGTTCAACCATTCGTTTTAAAGGTATTGACGAGATCTTTCGAAAGATACCCATCTTGAAATTTTGCCCCCCCCTGGTGGGAACTTCCCCCCCCGGTGGGGGGGCAACCGATGCCCCCACATGCACAAAAATTTTTTCCAAGTTAACTATTACTATTATCAACGAGACCTTTCGAAAGATACCCATCTTGAAAATTTACTTCCCCGGGGGAGGATTTTCCCCCCCAGGGGGGGAACCGATGCCCCCCCATGCACAAAATTTTTTTCCTAGCTAACTACTACTATTATCAATAATTCCTATTAATTTTACAATCACAAGTGTAAAATAACTCTCTTTATGCCCATTTATACGGAATTTTGTCCTATGCTGCCATGTTAAAAATTTGCATAAAATGCGATTACAACGCCACCTATTGAGCGAGTGATCCCAAAATCTAATCAGCACCAGTTTATGTCAGGGTGCAACTAAATACCAAGTTTGGTTAAGTTTCATTCATTGGTTCGTGAGATACAGCGTCCACAAAAAAATGATACAGACAGACAGACAGACAGACAGACAGACAGACAGACAGACAGACAGACATTTTTTAAAAACTATTAATTCGTGTTCTCCATATCCCAAAACATGTAAATCCATCAAAAAGTGGACTTCGAAAATTTTCGCGAATCCAATACTTTCTCTATATTACATATAGAAGAAAGTAAAAAAGTACACTTAATACTGGTTTTTAAAATAAATCCTTGTCGAATCATGTTCTTAGAGTACTATTGTAACAATCGCAGCTATCGTAGATCACAAGTCGGATCGTACACTCCGCAGCAAAAGTATCCGAGCACTAGCAATAATCCCTGTCTAAAAAGAGTATACTTAATACTGCTTTGTTAAATAAATCCTTGTTGTGCCATGCTCTTAGTCTGTCTAAGAACATGATTCGACGATTTATTTAACAAAGCAGTATTAAGTGTACTTTTTTTAGACAGGGATTATTGCTAGTGCTCGGATACTTTTGCTACGGAGTGTACGATCCGACTTGTGATCTACGATAGCTGCGATTGTTACAATAGTATGCCTCTCTTTGTATGACATCAGAGTGGCAAAAAAAGGGTCTGAAATTTTAAGGTAAAAAAATATTAAAATTAAGAATGAAAAATTATGCTAAAAGCTGATTAAAGCTTTTCCAGTTAGTTAAAAATTACAAGTTTAAAATTTTATTACTTTTCTAGTCATTGTAAATAAAACTGTAGTCTTTTTTTTCGGTATTTTCACAGTTTAAAAGTATCTGATCCTTACCTGTCAATATTTGTAGTAATATCTATGCCATAGAATTAATAGCACCTCCCTTTTATCCCACCACATTTTCTTTCTTTTCTTTCTTTTCAGATTTTTTTCTTTTTATTTAAACGTAATTATATTTGGAGAAAGTTACTTTACAAAAAAAGTTGGGTGGAGAAAGGGCAAGAACTAACAATTCAGCGGAATATTGCACTTTCGAGACCGCATGCTTTTGTCTTTTTGGCAGTAAGGTCTGCCTGTGGGCGTTATTCTCCCAATTTATAATATTTCAAAACAAAATTTTCAGTACCGATATTTATATTACATATGGATATACATTACAAGTATATTCTTTCTAATCAAAATATTTGTATCCATAGTACATTTGATTGTACAAATATGAATACTGGGTATATTCTTAAGAAATAAGTAACATACAAATCGCGAAAGAAACGTCCACTGCAGGAGTTACAGATTTCCAAATGACGTGAATCTACGTCAGCAGTCGCTAAAGTGATAATTAGAATGTTAGCAGTCATAATCGCTAACTTATCACCTTTTGGCTACAGGAAAATTTTAATTTTAATTTATTTTTTTATTTTTTTTAAACTTAAATAGTGAAAACCGTTACAGTTCGCTGATTAAATAAAATAAATATTTCTAGTAAAATTTTCTGGTAGCCCAAAGATGCTAAGTTGGCAACTATACTGGCGGAATGTCTGAGTCCCTTAAAATAGCACATATTTAATTAAGAAAAACAAGAGAAATGAAAGAAAAGAAAAGAAAAAACTTATGCATTCATTTTATTTATTTATTTATTTATTTTGTGAAATACACTACTTTTTCATAAATGACCGGACACTTTCGATTTCAAACGTTTTTTAAAATATCTCAAAAAGTACTAAACAAATCATCTTGAAACTTCAGGAGTGTAAAAAATATGTTATACCTCATGTATTTCAGTTAACGTTTTGCGCCAAAAGTGAAAAGGGTACCAGTAAAAAGTTAAAGAAAAATGAAAGTATTTGGCATCATCCTGTAAAACGTAATGCTTGAAACACGATATGGGTGTAGCATGTCATTATGGGGCTTTTTCTCATTTTCTATATACATTTTTAAGTCTCTATCGTGTGTAATCAGGGAGATATAAAGGTTTCTTTAAAAAGTCGCCAAAAAAGTTTACTTTTTTAGCTATAACACGCAAGTATTAAACCCAGTGCAAAGCTATTTTCGAGAGACCCGACATACATTAGACACAGCATACTGCAATCACAATGAAAAAATATAAAGTATCTAATGAAATGTGAGCATTTTTACTAAATAATTTTTAGCTGCGCATGTGCAAGATTTCATTTGCATAATTTAATAGCCAAATGCATTGAACTACTTATATAAACACCTGAAACAAGTATCGTTTAAACTCAAAAGGTTCTACGTCATAGAATGAACTTATATTCAGTTTCTCTCTCTCTCGAAAAAAAAAAGCTAAACTACAAGGGGTTTTACTCACATTTTTATTTTGATTCAATCAATGGTAACACAGTTTTCTGTGATTGTAAATAAATATTGAGGAAACCCCCTTATCAATTTCTTATTTTCGAGAACAGCTAAAATTAAGTTCACTCTATGGCGTAGAACTTTTTGAGTTTAGACGATACTTGTTTGGGGGTTTTATATAAATAACTCAAGACATTTGGCTATTAAATTATGCAAATGAAATTTCGCTAATTCTTACGTATGTGCAGTTAGAAATTATTTACTGAAAATACTCTTATTTCATTACATATTTAATATTTTTTCATTTTGATTGCAGTATACTGTGTCTAATATTTTATGTCGAGTTTTTAAAAATAGCTTTGCACTGGGTTTAATAAATTGCGTGTTATAACCAAAAAAGTGAAAATATATTTAAAATTTTTTTAAAGAAACCTTGATATCTCCCTGACTGTATGCGGTAGAGACATAAAAATATAAACATGTAATGAGAAAGAGTCCCATAATCACATGCTAAAATCAAATCACATTTCAAGCATTACTTTTTACAAAGTGATGTCGAACACTTTCATTTTTCTTTAATTTTTTTCTGATCCCCCTATCACTTTCGGCGCAAAACTTTAACAAAAACATATGAGGAATAACATGTTTTTCACACTCATGACGTTTCAAAACGACTTGTTCAGTACTTTTGAGATATTTTAAAAAACAGTGTCCGATCATTTATGGAAAAGTACTGTATCATTGAAAAATGAATTTTAAAAAATTGCACGTGTAGAGTATTATATATTAAACATTTATATATACTAGATAGCTAACTGCTAGTTAAAAAAAAAGTAAATAAATAAATAAATAAATAATAATAATTTATGTAATGTATATTCTTGTGTTTCACCCTTAAAAAAAAATCTACATGAATCTTAAATAATAATAATAATAATATTAATAATTAACCATTTAAAAACTTATATATATAACTTATTAAAAACTTTGGGTGTTGTTTCTTTGTGTTTCATTTAAAAAAAATATATAAAAAAGTTTCATTTATATTTTTTCTTCTACATTTATTTTGAATATAGTAATGCACACTGAAATCTTTCTTTAATAAAATAGTGAAAAATAAAATGGAACAAAATATTTATACATGGAAATTTTACATGCAAATTGTCTCTAGAACTGTATTCTTTGTCCACTTGTTTTCAGCTTATTTAGCATTAACTTTGTAAACATATGTAAATGAATTCAAGTTACTCGCCTAATTCTGAAATAAGATTCGTTTCAAATTATTTTCTACTAGTGCATTCAAATGTTACTTAGCACAAATTGGGAAAAGTAAGTTTTCATTTTAGTTGTTAGTACACACGAAACAATTTCCACTTTGTTTCTAAATTACATTTGTCAAGAACAAATTTAGTTGAGTAACTGCAAGAATTTTTAAAAAAAACTTTTATATTTAATATATCTGCATTGAATGGATTAAAAAGCATTAAAAATTCGTAAAGAAAAAAAATTGTTTCTATTTCCAAAGAACCTAAGTGGTAATTTAATTTATCTATACTCGTATATAGAAATGTAGCCTGTGATTTTCCCTACCTTTTCTGACTGGTTTTAGTTTCTTTTTCATATATTGTGGCTGTACTTATTTAAAAAAAAAAAAAAAAAAAAAAAAAAAAAAACTGTTTTACCTGTATTTAAAAATTTTCTCCCCCTTTCATTTTTTTTTTCACATCCTAAATTGCTGTGATGCCTTATTCACCCCCACTGACCTACGCCACCACCAAGAAATGTAGTAAGCGTCGTCGATAACTTCAGAACCTCATGCTTTCCTTTCCGGTGTTTCCGTTTCTTTATATCATCTATTTTGTCGTAGAATAAGGAGAATATAATAAATATATAAGTTAAAAAAAATCATGTTTATATTGACCAAGTCATATTTCTGTACATTAAAGACTGTGTATCTAAATAAGTAGGAAAGTTAGTATTTAACTTATAATATATTTTATAAAAACCCCTTTTTAAAAGAATTTCATTCAGACACGTAACACTGTAATTACTTGAATACCATAATTGCTTCGTCTTGACTTGGTACTACTAGTTTATAAATTACCCCGTACATAGCGCTAGCTGTTTCGAAGAAAACATATGTGAATCGTTTTGCTCGCTAGGATCATTTTAGGCTACCTGCTCCTACCTATTTGAGAAAATTACTCTATAAACAAATTTTATTTATTTATTTTATTTATCAAATGCCAGACCACTGACCTTTAGGTCATTAGGCAACGAGCTCAGAAATATTTCTCAACAATACAGTCCAAACTCCGGTGCAGAACACACGGAATTACAGTCCGGTGCAGAACACACGTCTAGATGAGCAGCGTCCACGATTTGTCCAGAAGCACACAAAACACAAAAAGGTGAGTCAGTCAGATTAAAACGAAACAAATGAGCACGGAGGCAGTCATGTCCAGCTCTATAAAGAAATATGATGTAAAAAAAAATAAAAAAAAAGAAAGAAAGAAAAGACAGATACTAAAATTCTTAAGGAGAAATTAAAAAGTTGGCAAGCCAGGCTTTATCATACCTGAAAAGTAGAGCTCGAAATCTCAGCCATTTTTTTAGAACACAATCACCGGTAAGAAATTTTCGCCATTTTGGCTATCACTATTTTATACAATACTCTCTAACGTATTTAATCACGCCCCACTACTATCAAAATGGACTAAGGATTTCTATATGAAAATAGTTGTAGCAAATAAAGCAGAAATTTTCATTTCTGAAAGGCCCTGGTAGATTATGCTGCACCGACGCCAAAGCGGTAGTAACAACAGTGCAGAGATAAAAGCATACCGCAGAATGCGTCTGCTAAAGTCCGGTAAACTGTATAGTTCTCACAACGGAACCTGAGTTTGTATCATTGATTCCAGTTGTAAGCAAACGTGAAAATAAGAATTATAGCGTGTACAATGGTGCATTGCTGTGTATCTTACTGTTCATCAAAAGGGGCAGGGACAGTGGTGAAACATTCTATGAATTTCTTGTTGATTTCCAGCTCTAAGAAAAATGGTCAAAAGTTATATCACTTGATAACTTTGTTGTTAATGACAAATCAGCACCATCTGTTGTATGCAACATACACTTCCGTCTGGACGATCATAAGTGAGGAATAAAGATAGAAAGATTGAAGAAAGACAGCATTCCTATTGTTTCTGAATCATACTGTATATACGCACATACATAAAATAAAATAGAAATGTTGTACTATAATGTATGAATAGTTTTAAAAATCAATAAAATGAAAATTATCTTGATTTAACTGAAAAAAAAAAAAAAAAAAAGATTTAAATTAAAAAGGAAAGAAAATCGATTAAAAAAATGAACAACTCTAGTTAAAAATGTTTTTCATTTACTCTGTCTCATCATCATGTGCATATTTATAGAAATTTTTTTCCTGTGCCGCCAAGTTAAAAGTTTAGAGAAATCACGATGACGGTGCCACCCGTTGAACGATTTTCCCCAAAAGTTGGTAGGCTCTAATTTATGTCAATGTGCAATACATATCAATTTATGGGGAATTGTGTGGGAAGTTTCTGAGATACAGCTTCTATAATTTTCTTTTGTCGCGCACACACACATAGAGACCGGCAGACATTTTCTAAAAATTATTAAACTGTATTGAGATCACTCGAAACTTGTAAATCCATCGAAAACCCGAAGTTTAAAATTTTTTCGAAAGTAATACTTTCTTCTATTGAATATATAGAAGAAAGTAAAAAAAAAAAAAAAAAAAAAAAAAAAAAAATGGATAATATGAGCACGTATTGTGAAATTAGCCTTTTAATCCTCTCCCAACCACATAAATAAAACTAATGTGCTGTGACCATCCCAAAATTTTCTTATATATCACTCTATATAAAAGCATCGCGTACAGTTGAAAATGCACAAAAGTTTAATATAGTATCTCGGCATAAACATTTCACATATGAAGTTTGTTGCAATTTTAATTGATAGATGCTGAGATGTAACGATCTCGAAAGTCACAGAAGGTGAATAATAACAGCACCACCTAGCCTACTTTATTAGTTATTTGACGATTGCCTCAGCCTAATTTATTTGATAAATCAATATGTAATATAACATGAAACATCTTGAAGAAAACGCTTAAAATTATTAATCGTATTATTTTTTTAATGATTAAAATGTCTCGATAACCACAGTTAATATAAATTTGTTTATGCACTGCAAGATCAAGTTGTAATAGAATTAAAAATTTGCAATTAATACAGGGTGTTTCAGTGAACCATTTCAGAACTTCTAAGAGGGGTAGGGTACATCCTGACAACTCGAAATCATATAGCAATGTGGGGTCTGAAATGCTTTCCTGAAGCGGTGTTGTACACAGAAGCACCATAAAGGAAAGAGACCGTAAGTGAGAAATCGTTTTAATAATACATGAAAAGAAGCAAAAGTTACATAGATTAAAGTAAGTGTTCGAAGTTTCTTCCACGGGCTTCAATGCACGCCTCACATCTCCGACGCATGGACATCCGAACATTCTGGAATACTCAAGGCATATCGCGAATTTCTCCGGCAGCTTCTGTGTACAACACCGCTTCAGGAAAGTATTTCCGACCCCACATTGCTATATGATTTCGAGTTGTCAAAATATACCCTACCCCTCTTAGAATTTCAGAAACGGTTCACTGAAACACCCTGTATATGTATTCTAATACCTTTCTCTTTCCAAAGAAAAGAAAATTATCTTATGATATTATGCGTTTTTGATGTTTAAATACTGATAGCTCGAAAATTTAAAAACATGAATGGAAACTGACCTGAAAGAGAGAGAGAGAGAGAGAGAGAGAGAGAGAGAGAGAGAACATTTTAAAGTAATTTTAGAAATCTATGAAATATATTTCTATAAAAACATTTTCAAGAACCACCTCGATTAAATCAGCGTTCTAATAAATAAATAAATAAATAATTTAAAACTGCATTGAAAATAACCTATTTGTTTCGAAGCTGCTACAGTGCCACAGAGACACGAAGGCAGACTTCTTTCTAGCCTATAAAATCCCACTCTTTTGTCGCGGATTGAAAAATAATTTTCTAATATATATACAGAGCCTGATTAAGGGGGAAGCACACATTATTTATACTTACACCGTTATTTTTTAACAAATACTTTCCTACTGTAATAAACAGAATATTCTCATTAAAAATTATTTTAAAAGAATTCTGGTGTCTAATAACGATGAGTAAATTGGATTGTTTTACAGCGTTCATTTTTTATAAAAAATATTTCCTCGTCAAAGCGTGGAATTTCTGTGACATGAAGTAAAAAATAATTGTAAAAATATTCCGGTGAGAGCGGTGATAATGTGTGCTTCCCCCTTAATCAGGCTCTGTATATATATATATATTCCTTTATTTTTATGTGAAAATATTACTATTGTTTATAAATTTAATCTTGTTTAATCTCTACCCTAGCGATTCGATATATATATATATATATATATATATTAAAACAGGAATAAACTACTACGTCAGAAACGCCAAAGAAAAATTATTGATGTGCATACAGCTGTTTCGGTAGCCTAAAGCGTACCGTCATCAGTGCAAAAAAAGAATTCTGAATCTGGAGAAGTACTCGTATATATAGGAGAGGGACCGGATTTAGTTCAACCAATAGGATTACGGAAGAGGTGGGGAGTGTGGCCAATAGGAATCCCCACACTCCCCACCTCTTCCGTAATCCTATTGGTTGAACTAAATCCGGTCCCTCTCCTATATATACGAGTACTTCTCCAGATTCAGAATTCTTTTTTTGCACTGATGACGGTACGCTTTAGGCTACCGAAACAGCTGTATGCACATCAATAATTTTTCTTTGGCGTTTCTGACGTAGTAGTTTATTCCTGTTTTAATATTCCAACGCCAAGTCTCCTGCTATTATATATATATATATTTCTAAAATTACTTATATTTCATGAGAGAAAATATATATATATATATATATATATATATATATTTACGAAAATACAAAGTTAAAACTTTATTATTTATATTTTTCTTTCTATAATTAGAATAATCTGCATAAGTGCCAATTTGTATGGTTTTTTAACACCAGAAATTCTTTAAAAAAAAAAAAAACCATGTTTAATCGGAGAAAACTGCTTAAAAACATATTTAAGATTTCGATAAAATTTTCCCGGTGGCAAAAAAAAAAAAAAAAAAAAAAAAAAAAAAAAAAAACGTACAAGTTGGCATATATGAACCTGTATAGCAAAATTATCTGTATCATTATTGGGGGAAAAAAATCTGTATATATCTACCGACAATTTAAATTTCAATAATAAAATTTTTATTACAGAGCAGTGACTGAAAAAAACAATTACATAACATAATTTTATTTATTTATTTTTTTTTTAATTTAAACTTTTTATATTAAAGTTAAGACGCTCTAAATTATATTTTCGCAAAGTCTCTAAATAAATTTTAACATTTTAAAAGACAAACTTTAATATTGCAGCAAACATTTTTCTTAAACTTTTTTTTTTCATATATATATTCAAAAAAAAAGTTTCATTTTAATTTTACGCATTTAATTTAAATTCAGTGATGTAAAGTTGAAGATTTTTCGTTAAATTATGCTTAAAAATGCGACGAAGATTTTGCATAAAAATGTTTCATTAAAATGTCTCTGTAATTGCTTTCCGTGTCCTTTTTTTATCAGTATGTATAAAAATAACTTTTAATTTTCAAAATGTGCCGCTAAACAATCATACATTTTAAAACTATATTTTATGCAGTTACATTATAATTTAATTAAGTGGTTGAATGAAAAATTTTAAATTTTATTAGGTGATTACAAAACGTCCTATAGCAACATCTGCCAATTATGCTAATTTATCAATGATAGCTTTAGACCGCGCCTTTTTTTTCGCACCAATAAATTTGTAGAGTAATATTCAGCAATATTTACTTACGATTGAATAAAAAGACTGCTCTGCAAATATGCTGGTGTGGTGAAAAAGGCGGGGTCTAAGACTATCACGGGTAAATTAGCATAATTGACAGGTCTGCTTATATCATATACGCATACTTGCCAACCATCTCATTAATAACCGCACAATTGTTAACGCCCCCTAAAAAAACCCCCCTTTTCTCACACCACTATATTTTTAGAGTTATTCTCTCCAAATGTTGTTACGATTAAATAAGACTAAAATTACACTAAAAAATTATTGATGTGAAAAAAAAGGTGGGTACTAAAAATTGTACGGTTCATAACGAGATGGTTGGCAAGTATGTATACGATGTTCGTGTTCTAATTAATTTATAATTTTATCTAAAATTTAATGAATTATATTTTATGGTTTACCACAGAAAAGATAACTGAGAGGCCAAATATTGATTATTAGTCGGCCATCGCCAACTAACGGTTGATATTTCCAAACAAATTTATTTCCAAATTTGCTGCTTGCATATTATCACGGCAAGCCATAATTGAAAATCAAAAATAGTCACCAAATGTCATGATAAAAAGCTAATAATTAAAAAAATGTTACTTAAATTTTAACTGCTTTTTTTCCCTATGAAATTAACTTAAATTTAATTATTTATGAAAATAGACATTTTTTGTAAATTCAGGAGAGTTTTCGCTAACTTATATGATGACGGAATAATAAACCTAAACACCGCAAATTTATTAATTTTTTCTCCTGTAAATTTAAACTGTTTATCATCAAACTAAAAATTGTACGGTTCATAATGAGATGGTTGGCAAGTATGTATACGATGTTCGTGTTCTAATTAATTTATAATTTTATCTAAAATTTAAAGAATTATATTTTATGGTTTACCACAGAAAAGATAACTGAGAGGCCAAATATTGATTATTAGTCGGCCATCGCCAACTAACGGTTGATATTTCCAAACAAATTTATTTCCAAATTTGCTGCTTGCATATTATCACGGCAAGCCATAATTGAAAATCAAAAATAGTCACCAAATGTCATGATAAAAAGCTAATAATTAAAAAAATGTTACTTAAATTTTAACTGCTTTTTTTCCCGATGAAATTAACTTAAATTTAATTATTTATGAAAATAGACATTTTTTGTAAATTCAGGAGAGTTTTCGCTAACTTATACGATGACGGAATAATAAACCTAAACACCGCAAATTTATTAATTTTTTCTCCTGTAAATTTAAACTGTTTATCATCAATTTAGATGATATATTGTCTTAGAAATTACAGTTTTCTTTATTATTATTACTATAACAAATCTGCTCAGACCTACGTAACCTAAAAAATATGTTATTTTAGTCTTCTTTCCTTCTTTTAATTTCTCTTGACAATATACAAGTTTGTTTTGGGGCCAATTGAGTTTTTTTCTATACTTACTCATTTCAAGATTCCTTGAATGCCAAAACACATGATTTTAGCGGTTGGTCTGTGTGTTTGTGTGTATGTTATTAGCATATCTCAAGAATAAGTAGACTATCTACCAATAAGTTTTTGGACACTTTCGAATTTAGACGTTTTTGCAAATATCTAGAACCATTCTTTAGGAATCACCTTAACCCTTTATCTACTGCATTATGATGTACTGCAATTTTTTTAGTGCAATATTTTTTCTTGAGTCGCTGCATCGAAAACTAAGGGATATACATAAATAAAACATTGATCTTTGGAAAAATTAATCCGTTAGAGTTAATTAATTAAATTGGTACTTTAAAGTACCGTCAGTACACGGAGGGCTAAAATGTTCTCATAATTCAAAAAGACCGTATGGTTTTTTAACGCAGTTTTAACTCTTAAAAATGCTAAATAACCAGAGAACATTAATATGTTACAGCACAAAAAAAATTATTTTTCAAAATTATAAAAATTTTTTTACAGATAAAAATAGGTCTTACACATAAACTTAAATTTGATGATATTCAAAGAAACAGTTTCCTTTTCCTTAATACGCAGAAATACATTACACTTAGTGCATTTTGAGTGAGGTTTGGGCTAAATGTTTTTTAAAGCACAAAAGTCACAACGACCCCCGATTCGAAACAAATATTGGCCAATGGCATCCACGATTTTCTAAGTGAATAAGCTTTACAAACAGACATGTTCCCTTTCCTCCTCTTGTTTGCACAGAAAACTTGCTCACTACCATTAAATTTAGGTCTTCCTTTCCGTTTTGACTATGCTTTGGATTTTGTAAGCAGTCCTTTGGTTATGCAAGTCTATATTCCAAATAAGCTATGCTTTCTCGCTACTCTTTATATGCTATATATGCAACCAAATGTTAAAATACGGTACCCACAAACTCAGATTTTTACGGGTAAAATGGGAACTTTGGTCTGGACATCTTTTTTTCCATTGCCTATTCTTTCTTGATATATTGCATCCTGTGGTAGGAAATAATTTTCTGAACATGAACTACTGCCAGGGTGCAGTAGTTCTTGTTCAATCTCTTGATCGTCTACTTCAGAATCTTGACGAAAATTCTAACAGATTAATTTGCTGGGACTTCTTCATCTGAAGAATCATCTGTTAGTGCATAACTGCTTTCATATGGTAGGCTGTGTACTAAATATAAAGCCTTTTGAAGTCTGAGCTTCATTTTTCCAAACATTTTAAGAAGAGGAAAAAAATAATAGCACCTTGAAAACCTCCTGTTATTGTTAAATCTCAGTTTTACACAAAGAAATTAATATGTTGTTAATTTTTGAATGAAGAATGTATATTTCATTTAAGTGTGTGGCAAAAAAAAAAAAAAAAAAAAAAAAAAGCAAGCTCAGATTCAAATTTTCGAAAACTTTAAAAAACTAAATAAAGAATAAATAATAATAATAATAATAATAATAATAATAATAATAATAAAACCAAATAAATAAGTTAAACTAAAAAGAAATGCCAAAAAAGCATAATTCTTTTACAGTTTAGTAATGACGCTACAAAACAACGAAATACAATAACAAACTACACTGACGAAAAGTATACACCAAGTGCTTTCTCTAACATCCAGTGTACTGACGGTACTTATAAGTACCACAAAGTTATTCAACTGTAAAATAAATTATATACACTGTTCACTTAAAATAAATAGTGAAATCGTTTTCTAAGGTCTTAACTAACATATAAAAAAAATAAGGCACTTACCTTTTGACTTTAACTGCTTTTACAGAACAAAAATGACAATCTTGTCAATCCGATCAAAATGGCAGCCGAAAACGAAATTTCAGTTTTAAAACTATTCGCCTTCCCCGATAAAATACTCATCATAAAACCCGTGCTGCCATGTATCCTGGAAGAGTGGAATCAAAAGAGTGTTCTTGCTAAATATCATTAGGATATTCATAAAAATGGTAGTTCCATGTAATTTTGAAGTGGGTGGTACTTATAAGTACCGTCAGTAGATAAAGGGTTAAAACTTTGATAGTGCAAAGGACATGTTATACCTTACATATTTCAGCAAAAATTGTATCCTTAAGAGAAAATTGACCCAATAAAAAAATAAACAAAAATCAGAATGTTTTGAATCACCCTGTAAAAAGTAATGTTTTAAATGCGTGTTAATTGCAACATGTGATTATGAGGATTCTTTTAATTATTTGTGTAAATTTTTATGAGGCTACCACATATATTTATGAAGATTATAACGATTATTAAAAAAAAAAAAAAAATCCACTTTTTAAATTATAACACGTAGGGTATTAGGCACAGTGCAAAGATATTTTTAGAAAGTTTGGCTTACTACATTAGACACAGCATACTGCAATTAGAATGTAAAAATGTTAAATATCTTATGAAATATAAACATTTTTAGTAAGTTATGAGAGACTGAATAACCAGATTTTTAGTTCTCTCAAAGTAAAAGCTAAAGTATAAGGGGTTTTAGGCACATTTTTATTTTGATTCAATCAATGCCAAATGATAACACAGTGTTCACTACATGTAAATAAATATTGATAAAGCCCCTTATCATCTTCCCATTTTTTTTTTTTTTTTTTTTTTTTTTTTTTGAGAAGAATTTAAATTTTGCTCATTCTATCCCTTATAAATTTTTGAATTTACAGGATTTTTGATTGAGATTTTCATATAATTTGCTCAATACCTTTAGCTGCTAAGTTATGCGAATGAAATGTTTTAAAAGCTAGCGCATATGTAATTAAGAATTACTTGGTATAAGTGCTCACATATGTAAGATAGTTAATATTTTTGCGTTCTGATTACAGCATACTGTGTCTAATGTAGTATGTCGAATTTCCTAAAAATGACTTTATCTAAAAATGTCTGATACCCTACGTATTATAATTAAAAAAGTTGATTTTTTTTTCAATTTTTTAAAAAACTCTTATATTTCCATGAATGTATATGGTAACCTCATAAAAATTTATACAGATGAGAAAAATCCTCATAATCACATACTACAGCCAAAACCCCTTTAAAGCATTACTTTTTGCAGGGTGATACAAAACGTTTTGATTTTTGTTTAATTTTTTATTGGTCCCTTCTTTTCGTCAAGGCACTATTTTTGGTGAAATATATAAGGTATAACATATTCTTTACACAACCAAAGTTTCAAGATGATTCTTAAAGAACATTTTTAGATATTAGACAAAACTTCTAAATTCGAAAGTTTCCAAATGTTTATTGGTAGATAGTATAGTAACAGGAAGTCCAAATCCGGTATTCCAATTTTCTGTCATATAGCAGGGATGGAACACGGGCGCAGAATTCATACCGGAATCCGTTTAAGAAATTTCTCTACTTATAATATCGTTGATTTATGAAGTAGAAAATTTTCTTACATCGATAGCGATTCTGCGCCCGTGTTCCATCCCTGATATAGCGATGCTACATTAAACTTTTCGTTGACATCAAGCAAATGGTTCATGCGCAGGAATATCCAAGAGGATTCAAATACCGTATATGGGAGAAATTTCTGGTAAGTAGGGGAGCGGGGGGCAGGTTGTAACAGTTTTTGGATAAGTATATTTTGAAATGCATTTACGTTTTCCTGTTTATAATTGCTGTTTTCCATAGCATGCATATTCATCCATCATATTCATTTAAAAAAAAAAAAAAAACTTCCGTTAATTTTGCTAATTTTTGTACAAAAAATATTTTTTTCTAAATTATTTGCCTGTTACAATTTGCCCCGAATTTGGGAGAAATTGTAACACACGTGGGGCAAATTGTAACAAATACAAATGGAACCCTAACAATAAAAACGGCAACATTTCAAAACGTTTTCTGTTTTCAATCATTTATTAATTTAATAAAATAGGCAATTAATAACTAATACTAAATTATAACCTTCTTGGTATAGTAACAATGAATTATATCAAATGGATTATAGTAAAATAGAGAGAAAATTAAAGATAAAACCAACATATAAGTCAATCTTAGTCAAAGTTTAAATTAATTCAAGCAAATAATATTTTGTTCCCTCTCATGCATTTAATGTGTGCACACATTTTGCAGATTAAGCATTATATCCATTCTTATGCCACATAGAGCATTTAGCAGAGCTCGAATTCTCCGCCCTTTTCTTAGGACACTCTCATTGATGAGTAGTTTCTGCTTTTTTTCTACCATTATTTTTATGCAATACTCTCTAATTCGCGATTAAATCATGATTTTCATTCGTGGTTAAATAATCACGGTACTATAATATAAAAACACAGAAAATATTTCTGTATAAATGTAATATTGGCAAAGAAAGCAACAATTTTTCAGTTCTGAAAGTTTCCTGAAAATGAGCGGAGACTTTGAGCTCTTGCTGTTGGCATCACCACAAGGCACTCCTCTAACATGTTACAACTTGCCCCAAAATTTTGTTTCAACTTGCCCCATCGTATGATTTTGGACATTTTGTTTATTTATTAACATATATAACAATTTATATTAAAAATTAAACATGCATTTTATAACTCAACACACAGACTAAATAAATAGCTATAAACATTTCGTTAAAGTATAAATGAACATACATTTAATCCAAATTTACGAAATTTTTTTTTTTTTTTTCACTAACTAGCTAAAATGAAGTACGTGTACAGAACCTCTCATTAACCACTTTTGTGGAGCACCGAATGTGCGTACATTATTAAGCGCGTCATAAGAATTATGTTTATAAAAATATTTAATCACAAATGTTACAAATTATTTTGAAACTGCGTGTTACTTCTTACCCCTGTGACAGCTAGTGCCCCACGTGTGTTACAATTTGCCCGTAATCCGGGGCAAATTGTAACAGGCAAATAATTTTGAAAAAATATTTTTTGTGCTAAAATTAGCAAAATTAACGATTTTTTTTTTTTTTTTTTTTTTTTGTGACTATGATAGATGAATATGCATGCTATGGAAAACAGCAATTGCAAACAGGAAAACGTAAATACATTTCAAAATATACTTAATTTTCCAAAAACTGTTACAACCTGCCCCCTACAAAATGCGATGAGCATATAGTTTATAGACAATATACAAAGCTACAAAATTAAACTAAACGTCATTTTCTATTGAATGTAATTGATGGAAGTGCTTGCTATATTTTATTATGTCGATGAATACTGCTCAGGAAGGAAAACTGATATTTAATATCCATACTGTAAACAAAGTATTTTTTAAAGTTCCATTTTCAACTCTGGTTTTTATATAATATCACGCTCTGAGGACTTTTGATTACGAAATTCCAATATTTAGCAGTTGATCTATACGTAAATATATTATCAGCATAAGCTATCAACATAACTTAAAAACATATAACTTCATGACCACATTAAGTAAATTCTTTTCATAGAAAAAAAGAAACTTTTGTCAATTTTAAAAGATTTTATCAAAGCAATTTTAGTGATTTTTTTAAACAAAACTCTCTGGAATTAAAGTCTGTATATGAAATATATGTTTATCTTTTTCTCTAAATAAAATGTATGCTTTGGGAATACTGTTGAACATGAAAGATTATCCAAGAGACATACTTCTTAAGTAAGATTTAATTCTGTCATAATAAGTTTTATAAACAGACAATTCTATGAATTGTCTTTCGGCGATGTTTCTTACTTATTGCAAATATACAAAGTTATCGTTCTTTGTAATATATGAAAACTGTGTTTTCTGAGGTCAAATCAGATGAAAATTTGTGCAAAGTTTCAGAGCTATACCAGATTTTTTATGGTAACTTCCTTGCATGTATACTTTTGGACAATTTGGACAATTCCTTATCAATCAGTTTTATGCTGATCTTGCCGATCAAATTTATAAGATCCTTCTGAATAGAGTCGCTTTTTTGAATTGATTTTTGTTAAAGCAATTTCACTTAACGTAGTCTTCTTAGTTCCTAAAATTTCATTTGAACTTTCAGTTTTCATTTCAGTGAGTAAAGTTTCATCGGATTCAGAACGTCTGTCTTCCGTTATAAAATAAGAGGTAGATCTATCAGTTGCATGCATGCTATTTTCTGTTTTTTCCATATTTGAGTCAGTGTGTGGGAATAGTGTGTGAGAACTATTTTTAATCTTTAGTCTTTTGATTTTCGTTGGGTGCTGCAAATTGCCAATATTTTCATCAACGCTTCCATTAACATGAGAGGAATGAATTTGTCTATTCTGAAAAGCTAGTTTTATTCGGGGAAAAGACTTTAGACTAGAATGCCAATTAATCACTTTCTTTTTTTCATGCCCTTGCTTACCAAACTTTGTCTTGGAAAAAGACGGGAGAATCTTGTCGTCAGATGATGATGCGTCAAAATCAAATGACGCCTTAGCCTTTTTGATTTTCTCTTGTACTTGCTTAGCAAACTTGGGCTTTACAAGTGATGGAAAAATCTTATCGTCAAATGATGATGCATCATTCTCAAGTGGTGCATTTGTCATTGTGCTTTTCTTATGTACTTGCTTATCAAACTTCGGTTTTAAAAGCGACGGGAAAAATCTATCGGCAGATGATGATGCGCCAAGTTCACCTAGAAAAGGTATATCTTCTTCCCTTCTCGATGATATATTTTCGATGGCAGATATTTCAGGATAATTTTTAAATTTGTTTTTGTTTGAATTATTTGAAGACTCATTTTCGATATTAAATGACGATGGTCTGACAATAGAACTTTTCAAACTGTCCACCATATCTTTGCTGGAAATTTCCTGATCATATATATCGTCTAAATTTGTTTTAAAATTAATCTTTCTAAATTTAGGATTAAATATCAGTTTTGTAAATTTCTTATAGTCATTATCTAAGGGTAACGGGTTTTTTATTTGCCTTGGAAAACCTTGTAATTTTACAGGAGGATCATTCATAAAATAATTTCTTTTTCCAAATTTTACATAATGTATCTTGAAGGACACATTTAAAGGCTTCGTTTTGACTTCCGTTTTCATTACGGGCATTTTCGGCGATTCTAAAATTTTCGTTTTCGGAACATTTCTTGAAGTAATTTCGATGTCCGTGTAATTATCCAGATTTTTGAATTTGTTTAACATACTCAAGAAATAGATTGAAACTTTTGAATCTTTTAGAGGATTATTTTTCATTAAAGTTGTATTCAGATGGCTCATAAATGTTGGTGAAAAGATAAGATAAGGAAAAATCTGTTTTTTCGTTTTTGAAAAAACATCTTTATCATTATTGTTTCCCGTGCCTTTCTGATAATTATTTTTAAGTTCGGCAGGAGCATCTTGTATAAACTGATGGGTCTCGGATAAAATATTAGGGCTTGAACTAATTACATGTAGATTTGTAGAATTTTCAGTAGGAATTTTAGATTCCAATATATTAATATGCTGTAAGTCTTCATGTATAACTAACTTTTGTGGAAATATTTTCTCATCTGCTGCAGCTACACCTGGATCATTTGAGATAGCTTCCAGAGCTGTTTCATTGCTTGGAACTGTATGCTGTACTGTTTGCATATTTAAATTTGTAGCATTCTCAGAACTATCTTTTGTAATATTTCGATTGTGTTTCAAAATCATATGATCTTCATAATTCAAGTTGTTGTTAATATTCTCTGAATAACTCGGAAGGCATGTGAGACAAACATCAGGATGAAAAGTGTCAAAAATTTTGTCAAATATTACATACAATGCAATAATGGCAAAAAAGACATAAATTGCGAAATAATATTTTTCTGCCTTCTTCCGCTGAGAAACTTTAACCAAAACTTGTTCCTTTTCATTTTGCTGCTTGATATTTTCATCGTTGTCAGAATTCCTGGAGAAAAAAAAATAATAAAGAATGGTGAGTAAAAATAAAGACGTTCATTTTAGAATTTTGCCAAATTTAAAATAATCAAAATTCTTTTTATAGTATGTTAAAATATTGTTTTAAATGATTAAAAGTTTTTAAATTAACTTTTTTAGTATATTCTAAAGTACTATATTATTTGCACTATAATTTTCGTTGATTGTTATCTTTTAAATTTGTTATGTCTTTCACTAATTTTTTAAAATAGTTTAGTTAAACAACTTAGTGCTAAAATATTATTTCATAAATTTTAATTTAATATATATATTTTTTAAATTTATAATAATAAAATTTCAATATAAATATTTGAAACATTAAATACAAAGCGATAAAAATCTATTTTTATAAAAGGGTTAAATGTACATTAATGGCGTAAAAATAAAAAAGTTAATTTAATGTTTATTAATTTTGAAAACACAAAATAGCAATAGAAATGCGAAGTAACTATATGTTTTTATCTTTGCCCCCCCCCCTGTTTTTTTTTTTTTTTTTTTCATTCACTCTAGAGCAAAAATGGATCTATCGTAGCTGGATAACTCCGCATTCTGTAACATAGACAACATTTTTAGAAAAAAATAAGTTAAATTTAAAATATTTTATTGAAATACCCAATTTTTTTTAAAGACATTATATTGACATCATTCAAATTTCCTACCAAATAATTACAATTCACTAAAAGAATGTTTAAAGTAAGCAACATAACGTCTATGAAGTATGTGTCCGCATAGTTCTCGGCCATTTTGGGCGGTAAAAGTCATATAAAAGATTTATTTCATATATGAAATATTTTAGAAAAAAAAAAAAAAAAAAAAAAAAAAGAGTGTAAATGGGTATAAATGGTTATTTTTACCATACCTTGATGAATTTTTTTTTCTAATAGATATTTAATTGTGACATAAGATCAAAGATAATTTTAAGCCATTTTGCAAATATAATAAGGATTTTTGGCACATTTGATTTGACATCACAGAAGATTTCATATAAAAGCTTATATTTCTATTTAATATTCATAAATCAAACTGCATTAGTTTTGCTCAATAAAATATATACTCAGACAACAATTGTCAAGGTTTTAGGTTTATTTTTTACTAATTTGAAATCTTTAAATTGTGTTTTCTCACTTTGCATTTTTTCATGAATTCGTGATCTTCGAAATCCCAAAACTCCTATAGATAAAAAAAAAAAAAAAAAAAAAGACTTAGTGTTTTTTGTTTTTTTGTTTTTTTGTTTTTTTGTTTAATTTTTTTTTCTTCATGTTTAAAAGAACATACTTAAAAGAATTAAAGATGGATTTTACAATATTTTTAAAAGTAAAAATATTAAATATATATTTATATAAATCTTTTATTTTTATTTATTTATTTATTTTTTAACCGTGAATTTTATAATTTTTTTTTCTCAAAATCTAATAAATACATTTCAGAATCTATCACTAATTCTTTTAAGTACGTTTTATTAGATAAATAAAAATTAAAAAAAGTATTAAATCTCCTTCAATGTTTCTGAAAGTTTTAGTATTTTGGCGATCATGAATTAAAAAAAAAAAAATCAAAATGAAAAAATACGCTTTAAAGATTTTAAACTTGTTAAAAAATATATAAAAAGATATAAGAATTGTTGTTTGAATATATGTTTACTAGCAGGAACAGCCCGCTTCGCTGGTCCCTATTTTTAAATGAATCACTATAATGAATTCTCAAAATTGCATTAATTTTTATCACGTGAAAAAAAGAGAAACAAAATCTGATTAGGAAAAATGTCGCACCGGGTTCTCACTGCCTTCGGAAAAAATTCCCAACATGCTCTAACCCTTATTTCTATTATTTTCCCACTTCGCCCCCCCCTCCTGTCTATCCTAATAATTTTACAAATTTGAAAATATCCGCAATCGATTTGTAAGTATCAAAAACCTCTATGCACCAGTTTTGAACAATATATCTCTATTTTTATTTTTTTGCCGCTCTACTCCCCCGCCTTCCCACCCTCCCAATAATTTTAAAAATTCGAAAATATCCGCAATCGATTTGTAGGTATTGGAAACCTCTATGTACCAATTTTGAATGATCTAACTCTATTTTATTTTTTTTTGCCCCTCTGCCCCCCTTCCCGACCCTCCTAATAACTTTACACTTTCGAAAATATCCCCATTCGACTTGCAGGCCTCTAAAACCTATCTGTACTAATTTTGAACGGCCTAACTGTATTTCTATTTGTTTTTGACCATAGCCCCCCCCTCCTTACCGCCCCCCCCTTCCCGCCCCACCTAATAATTTAAAAAATTCGAAAATATCCGCAATCGATTTGTAAGTATCGAAAACATCTATATACCAATTTTGAACGATCTAACTCTATTTTTATTTTTTTGCCCCCCCCCCTCTCCCCTCCCCCTTTCCCGGCCCTCCTAATAACTTTACACTTTCAAAAATATCCCCATTCGACTTGCAGGCATCTAAAACCTATGTGTACCAATTTTGAACGGCCTAACTGTATTTCTATTTGTTTTTGCCCCATAGCCCCCCCCTTGCCGCCCCACCCCCTTGCCGCCCCTCCTAATAATTTTACAAATTCGAAAATATCCGAAATCGATTTGTAGGTATCGAAAACCTCTATATATCAATTTTGAACGATCTAGCTCTATTTTTATGTTTTGCCCCCCCTCTCCCCTCCCCCCTTCCTGCCCCTCCTAATAACTTTACACAATCGAAAATATCCTCATTCGACTTGCAGGCCTCTAAAACCTATCTGTATCAATTTTGAACGCCCTAACTGTATTTCTATTTGTTTTTGCCAATTAGCCCCCCTCCCCCCCTTGCTGCCCCACCTGGGGGCTGAATTTCTAAAATTCCAGAAATTTGTCTTTAGATATTTGCATTAGCTATATTTTAGAGCAAAAATTTCACGCATATCTATTTTTTTGTTTGAGATATATAGGATTATGCGAAATCACGTTTTACGCATGTGAAATCACGTATTGCCCCGCCCCCCCGCCCCCCTTGGGGACCGAATTTTGAAAATTCCAGAAATTGGTTTTTTGACATTTGTATTAGCTATATTTTAAAGCAAAAATTTTACGGATATCTGTTTTTTTTGTTTGAGATATGAAGGATTTTGTGAAATCACGTTTTGCCCCCCCCCCTTGGGGGGCGAATTTTGTAAAATCGCTTCTTAGTGGATGCCTACGTCATCGAAAGAACATTGTCACAAAATTTCATGCTTCTAGGTCCAGGGGTTTGGTCTGGGCGTTGATAGATCACCTCCTCACTCACTCACTCAGGAAGTGTTCTTTTATATATATAGATTGAACAGACCTAATATAGTTTAATTTATAAATTTTAAATGAAAATATAGGCTTTAATATGAAACTTTCAGTGGTGCCAACTTAAAGATGCCAAGTTCTCTAAAAGATGAATGATGCTCAAGTCTTTAAAATCACCGAAAATCTCCATCTTATACTATTAAGTGAGCAATATTTGTATATATATTTCACTGTTCTCGAAAACGGTAGCTCGGACAGTCACGAGATTTAACACAAAGGTGCCCCCCGAAGGATTATTGTGCACATCGAAGTCAGAATTTCGAATTTCTGTTTAGTTTTCTTTTAATTAATAAAAATATGAAAATAATAAGCTAATAATAGCAAAAAATTAGCCATTTAAATTTAATCCATAATTTAATTGTTGCCAAAAAAAAAAAAAAAAAAAAATACGAGTTTATTTTTTTTTCCAACAGGAAAATAAATACATTTATCTAAACATGAACAATACTACACACTACTGATCGCAGAGTTTCCAAATTTGGCATTGTTGGGCGGATATTAACCAAAATCAGACTACCCTCCTTTTCGTGGCTCTAAAGTGACAGCTTCATGGTCGTACACTTTGAATATCAATTCGATATTCGGGCATGCGTTGTGAAATGCCCTAGAATTAATCCTAATTAAAAGGCAAACATTAATCTGAAAAATAATATGGTTATGAAGAAATAAATTTACTCTCAAATAAAATTAGATTCATATAATTTTAATTAATTTCTTTATTAAAAATCCAAATTTTGAATACTAATTAAATTGATTATTCTATAATTTTACAATACAATATAAATGATATAACAATGATCTTTAATTTTGCATCAATGGTGCTAAAGATGAGTACTTAGAAAATATGCATACTTGCATGCGTTTGCAAAGTTAAATGATTGTCTACTGACCAAAATGAAGGAAGAGATTTCTCACCAGATTACTCGAAGTTATGATGCATGCGGGGCATAGTAAAGGGTCATCCCTTGGAGCACTAGTGTTGGGGAGCACTGCAGAGCACATCTTAACGTAGGCGTGAGGCCGTCAGAATCTCCACATGATTTCATCACTTACACAAATTGACAGAGCTACAGCCAAAACATTTTATCGTCATCTCATCACGAATGCAACAGCTAGAAGAAAAATCTAAATTTTAAAACTTCTTCTCATTTTCCTCATTATAATTTTTGGGCGGTTCCCTCCTTGCATTTTCTTTTTTTATTGGCACTGCTTCTTATTGGACCCATTTTTTACCAATCAGTTTGCTTCTATAATTTTTATTGCCTTCCTTACGATTTCGCAGGGGCTTTTTCTTGGCGGTCGCCTGAAGGGGCTTAGCGTGTGGTCCCCTTTCAGAGTTCCACGTGCAGGTCATAAATATGACGTTGTATTTCTGTCTTAGGCTTTTAAAAGGCAATAAAACAGCTTTGTAGTCTTCAGTAAAATAGCTTTTGTATTTTTATATTCTTTTTCCTTTTAAATAATGCCCTTTTGTACCTTTATTATTTTGTTTTTAACAAAATGGCTGATTTTTCCCATCAGCCTAATAGGTACCTGGGACCCTGCAGGTGTGCACCTCATCGAGATTTTTTCGAATTTCGAATTTGAATAAGTCGAATAAGTTTGAGACAGTTTCTTTATCTCAATACATTATGAGTCCTTTAGTTGTCGTAGTAATCTGGTGTGTTTGGTCAGTAAATTTCTTATGCATATTTGTGCTAAACTGTTTTTTAGTGCACATTAGAGTTCTTGTGATGTAGTTGAGCACTATTAACTCCTTGTATATATATGCATAATGATTAATGAACGTACAGTTCGACACTGGATTATTAATTGTTCATGAATTTTAGTTCAATAGTGACTGATGATAGTTCGTAATATACTGTTCAATACTGTTTATTAATTGGTTATCATGCATATTTCAACACTAATTATTAATTGATCCAAATATGTAAATGGTTCAATATTTGCTTTTTGAGATAGTTCAATTTGTGATCATCAATATGTGATAGACAGTCTTATGGTCGTTGCATTTTGTAGTTGATTGTGGCAACAGTTTATAAGTTGTATTCAGTTTATAATTTTGTGACACATGTTGTGCAGGATTAATTCACTCAGTCAGTAAACATTTTAGTATTAATGCTAAAAGTTATCATTATTACTTTGCATTTTAATTCAATACTTATAATTATTTATACCGTATACCAACACTCATTTTTTTTTTTT